>JAWQEG010005042.1:0-28723 GCA_033782935.1 Petrolisthes cinctipes
AATTAATATCTATAGTTTTATTTTACAGTTAAGAATACTAATAAAGGTATATTGTGTTTATTTTATATCAACATTAATTAATATCTATAGTTTTATTTTACAGTTACGAATACTAATAAAAAGTATTTTGTGTTTACTTTATATCAACATTAATTAATATCTATAGTTTTATTTTAGTTAGGAATACTAATAATGTGTGTGTGTGTGTGTCTGTGTGTGTGTGTATTGGACTTGAACCACTAAATATCCTGCTATATGTGTGTGTATGTCTGTGTGTGTGTGTATGTGTGTGTGTTTATATATTGGACTTACTGTACCTAACACCATCCATCCATCTGTCTCTGTGTTCTAGTTTGTCCGTGTGTGTGTGTGTGTGTATATATTGGACTTACCTACACCAATAAACCTTCTTCTGTGTGTGTGTGTATATATTAGACTTACCTAACACCAATAAATCTTCTCCTATGTGTGTGTGTGTGTGTATATTGGACTTACCTAACCAATAAATCTTCTCCTGTGTGTGTGTGTGTGTGTGTATATATTGGACTTACCTAACACCATCCATCTGTGTGTGTGTGTATTGGACTTACCTACACAAATAAATCTTCACCTGTGTGTGTGTGTGTGTATATTGGACTTACCTAACACCATCCATCTGTGTGTATTCTAGTTGGACCGTGTGCTCTGGACTTTAGTCGTATGAAGACCGTGGACCACCTTTGGACTGACCCCCCCGCTGACGAATTGGTTTCAACGCCACCGCATCTCATCCCCCCACCCCGCCGGACCTGCCACCCCCCCCGCCCCTAGACGACCAGGATTACATGTAAGATTATACCGGATTAATTGTAAGATTTTGATGGATTACATGAAAGATTTTAGTGGATTAATTGTAAGATTTTGATGGATTACATGAAAGATTATTGTGGATTAATTGTAAGATTTTGAAGGATTACATGAAAGATTATAGTGGATTAATTGTAAGATTTTGATGGATTACATGAAAGATTTTAGTGGATTAATTGTAAGATTTTGATGGATTACATGAAAGATTGTATTGGATTAATTGTAAGATTTTGATGGATTACATGAAAGATTTTAGTGGATTAATTGTAAGATTTTGATGGATTACATGAAACATTGTATTGGATTAATTGTAAGATTTTGATGGATTACATGAAAGATTTTAGTGGATTAATTGTAAGATTTTGATGGATTACATGAAAGATTATAGTGGATTAATTGTAAGATTTTGATGGATTACATGAAAGATTTTAGTGGATTAATTGTAAGATTTTGATGGATTACATGGAAGATTATAGTGGATTAATTGTAAGATTTTGATGGATTACATGGAAGATTATTGTGGATTAATTGTAAGATTTTGATGGATTACATGAAAGATTTTAGTGGATTAATTGTAAGATTTTGATGGATTACATGGAAGATTTTAGTGGATTAATTGTAAGATTTTGATGGATTACATGAAAGATTTTAGTCGATTACATATTTTCATTTGACATCCTTTGAATTCCTTTCTTTGCATATTATCAACTCCATTTGTATTCATATTTGTATTCTTTTCGTACCAACGTTATATATATATGTCATAAAAGGTCACTAAAAAGGTGCTATTATTTCTCAAACTCTCCCTTTTTTTCATTTGTTTAATTTTGTGCTTACTGTTCCACCTCTTAATCACCTTCTTCCTCGGGCGCCACATGACCTCGATGTTGCGGCGCCTAATATCAACCAACCAACCAACCAACCAATCAATCAATCAACCAATCAATCAATCAATCAACCAACCAACCAACCAATCATCTGTTACCTTTTTTTACTTAATATCACACATTTTTTCTTCCTCGGGCGCCACATGACTTCAATGTTGCTACGGCTAATATCAACCAAACAAACCAATTAATTAAACCAAACAAACCAATTAATTAACCAACCAACCAACCAACTAATTAAATATTTTCCACCAACCAACCAACCAACCAACCAACTAATTAAATCTTTTCCACCACCACCACCACCACCACCACCACAGTATCGCAAACCAATGAGTTGCAACAGCGAAGACATCACCACCACCACCACCTCCACCACCTCCACCAACAACAACAACACAACCAACAACAACACCACAACAACAACAACAACAACAACAACAGGCAACAACCACCACCACCACCACCATCAGCAACGAGCCAGTAACCCACTCAATGCCCGGGACTATGTTGAGAGCTTACATCAGAATAATAAAGCTACTCTTCTCTATGGAAAAAATAATGTTCATGTTCAACCTGTGAGTATTATATTGAAGTTTTCCTGTGTGTGTGTGTGTGTGTGTGTGTGTCTGTGTGTGTGTGTGTGTGTGTGTGTGTGTGTGTGTGTGTGTGTGTGTGTGTGTTCGTGTTCTAGTTAGTCCCTGTGTGTGTGTGTTCTAGTTAGTCCGTGTGTGTGTGTGTGTGTGTGTTCTAGTTAGTCCGTGTGTGTGTGTGTTCTAGTTAGTCCGTGTGTGTGTGTGTGTGTTCTAGTTAGTCCGTGTGTGTGTGTGTGTGTGTGTGTGTGTGTGTGTGTGTGTGTGTTCTAGTTAGTCTGTGTGTGTGTGTGTGTGTGTTCTAGTTAGTCTGTGTGTGTGTGTGTGTGTGTTCTAGTTAGTCCGTGTGTGTGTGTGTGTGTGTGTGTGTGTTCTAGTTAGTCCGTGTGTGTGTGTGTGTGTGTGTGTGTGTTCTAGTTAGTCCGTGTGTGTGTGTGTGTGTGTGTGTTCTAGTTGATCCGTGTGTGTGTGTGTGTGTGTGTGTGTGTGTGTGTTCTAGTTGGTCCGTGTGTGTGTGTGTGTGTGTGTGTTCTAGTTGGTCCGTGTGTGTGTGTGTGTGTGTGTGTTCTAGTTGGTCTGTTTTTGTGTGTGTCTGTGTGTGTGTGTGTGTGTATTTAGTGAAGGAGAGATAATTAATGAAGGTAGATATTTAGTGAATAATAAGGCTACTCTTATCTATGGAAAGAATAATGTACAGTCGGCAAAAAAAGTTTCGTTACCACCCCTACGTTAATTTTAACATCGATAAGCACGGCAGGGTTGGTACTCCGCTGTCTGAGCAGCTGTGCCTCGCGGGCCGCGGCAATGACAACTTAGCACAACTTCTTATATCAAAAGTTTAACTGATTTTAAATTAAATTTTGAGTGTTCAAGAACTATTACTATTTAACTATTCATCATTAAACATAAAGAAATACGTTTGAGTATTTTAGAACAAGAATAACCTTGAAATACCCAGAAAAAGTAGCAATGCGTAAAATTACGTCATTCCTACTTGCCTGCCCATTAGACACTGAGGGGTCCTGGAGGGTGACGGAGGTATATATGACACTCGCGCCCATGGAGGTAGTATAGGTGGAGGCGCCAGTAGGACCTGATTTGTGAAGCCACCAATCTGTCATTTCCGGCGCCTTCAAGATGGCACATATCTTTGTATGTCAGGTCAAAAGTCCACTTTTACTGAAACATATCTTGGTGTCCGCCATATTGAAGGCGCCGAAAATGACAGTTCGGCGGCTTCACTTTACTCCCCTGGATTAGTGAGCCATGGCGACTCCATCTATACTACCTCCATGCTCGCGCCACACCTGACTCATCAGTCAGGCCTACCAACATTACATCACACTGTTAAAAGGATGGTAACGAAACTTTTTTTGCCGACTGTACATTTTCAACCTGTGAGTATTATATTGAAGTTTTCTTCCTGCTAGCTGTGTGTGTGTGTGTGTGTGTGTGTGTGTGTGTGTGTGTTCTAATTGGTCCGTGTGTGTGTGTTCTAGTTGGTCCGTGTGTGTGTTCTAGTTGGTATAGTATAATTATTAAGAGGGGATATTGAAATGGGATAATTAATGTATGAGTATGTAAATTCTAAGTAATTATTAAGAGGGGATAATTAATGTATGAGTATGTAAATTTAGAATGGGGGTAAATAAAGTAATTAATAAATGGGATAATTAAAGTATGTAATATTAAATGTATGGTACAGTAAATGCATCTAGTGTTACATAATTATATAGAATCAATATTGTTTTTACATTAATATATGCATTATTTCATATTTTGTTCTTTGTACTAATATTTATCCCTGTGTGTGTGTGTGTGTGTGTGTGTGTGTGTGTGTGTACCTGATTCCATGTGTGTGTGTGTGTGTACTTGTGTGTGCGCATGTGAACCTGATTTCATGTGTGTGTGTGTGTGTGTGTGTGCATGTGTACCTGATTTCATGTGTGTGTGTGTGTGTGTGTGCATGTGAACCTGATTTCATGTGTGTGTGTGTGTGTGTGCGCATGTGAACCTGATTCCATGTGTGTGTGTGTGTGTACTTGTGTGTGCGCATGTGAACCTGCTTTCCTGTGTGTATGTGTGTGCACATGTGAACCTATGCTGATTCCATGTGTGTATTTATGTGTGCGTGTGTACCTAATTTCCATGTGTGTATGTGTGTGTGTGTGCGTGTGTACCTGATATCCTGTGTGTGTATGTAATTCTGCGTGTATGTATGTATACTTGTGTGCGTGTGTACCTGATTTCATGTGTGTATGTGTGCGCGTGTGTACCTAATTTCCATGTGTGTATGTGTGTGTGTGTGCATGTGTACCTAATTCTGCGTGTATGTATGTATACTTGTGTGCGTGTTTACCTAATTCCTGTATATGTGTATGTGTGTGTATGTGTGTGTGTACCTAATTCCTGTATGTGTATGTATGTGTGTGTGCGTGTGTACCTAATTCCTGTATGTGTGTGTATGTGTGTGTATACAGAAGGAACAACTGGACGCCATGCCAGGTTACATGTCCCTCCATCAAATAACTGAAGGTCTTGTCATCAAATGGACTCCAAACCACCTCATGAATGGATGCTGCCCAGATACCTCAGAAGATAAAAGGTATGGAATTAATACAGTATATCTCTCTCTCGATTTTTTTCTCTGTCTCTGTCTCTTCTCTCTCTCTTTCTCTGTGTCTCTCTCTCTCTATCTCTCTCTCACCTCAGAAGATAAAAGGTATGGAATTAATACAGTATATATCTCTCTCGTTTTCTTTCTCTGTCTCTGTCTCTCTGTCTCTGTCTCTCTCTCTCACTTCAGAAGATAAAAGGTATGGAATTAATATATATCTCTCTCTCGGTATTTTTCTCTGTCTCTGTCTCTCTGTCTCTGTCTCTCTCTCTCTCTCTCTCACCTCAGAAGATAAAAGGTAATTCATTAATATATCTCTCTCTGTCTCTGTCTCTCTCTGTCTGTCTGTGTCTCTCTCTCTGTGTCTCTGTCTCTCTCTCTCTCTGTCTCTGTCTCTGTCTCTCTCTCTCTGTGTGTGTTTACTAAGCATGTGTTATAAGAATTGTGCTAAATTTAATCATCTTACATCAAGGATCTACTGGCTGTACTGTAGTCAATTCTATCCACTGTTTAATTATTATTATTATTATTATTATTATTATTGTTGTTATTATTATTATTATGATTAGATTATGATTATTAGTATTACTATTATTATTATTATTATTATTATTATTATTATTATTATTATTATTACTATTACTATTACTATTTTTATTATTATTATTATTATTATTATTATTATTATTATTATTATTATTATTATTACTACTACAAGTACTACTATTATTAATATTATTATTACTATTATTATCATTATTATTATTATTATTATTATTATTACTATTACTATTACTATCACTATCACTATCATTATTATTATAATTATTATTATTATCATTAGAGGTTATAGACGTCACAGCCTACCAGTCTGCCTTTCCCTCCTGCATAGCCGAAGTTCACCTCCATCCTTTCTTAGAAGATACTCTGAACCACCACCTCTTCCGTGAGTCTGTGGGTGGTGGTATTCAAGAACATTCGTGGTGCGTACGATGGTGTGGTGCTGGTACGATGACGACTCCATAGATACGCTAAATATAGAGGCATTCGTCATCGTACTTGTATCCCGTCATTGTCAACACCATGATAATAATAATGTTCTTGCATAATAATTAATGGTCCTGTTTTGTAAGGTGATATTGGGTGGTGGTGGTGTTGTGTTGTTGTGTTGTGTTGTGTTGTGTTGGTGTTGTTGTGGTGATGGTGGTGGTGTTGTGTTGTGGTGTTAGAATACAATAAAAAGATGGAGGTTGTTTTGTTGTGTTGTGGTGGTGGTGGTGTTGTTGTTGTGTTGTTGTTGTGTTGTGGTGGTGGTGGTGTGTTGAAGTTAGGGGTGTTGTGGTTATGGAATATAGTGAAAATGGGGGGAGTTGTGTTATGGTGGTGTTGTGGTGTTGTTGTTGTTGTTGTTGTGGTGTTGTGGTGGTGGTGGAATATAGTGAAAATGGGGGGAGCTGTGTTGTGTTGTGGTGGTTGTGTTGTGTTGTGGTGGTGGTGGTTGTGTTGTTGTGGTGGTTGTGGTGTTGTGGTGGTTGTGGTGTTGTGGTGGTGGTGTTGTGTTGTGGTGGTGGTTGTGTTGTTGTGGTGGTGGTGTTGTGTTGTGTTTTGGTGGTGGTGTTGTGTTGTTGTGGTGGTGGTTGTGTTGTGGTGGTGGTGGTGTGTTGTGTTATGGTGGTGTTTGAATACAATAATAAAAGGTTGTAGTGTTGTGTTATGGTGGTGGTGGTATATAATTGACGTAGCTATGTGCCGAGACTGTACCAAAACTCACTATAAAATAATTCTCTCGTCTCCCCTTACAGCATATACTGGGAATACGCCCTCAATGTCCGAGTGGAGGAGATAGTGTACGTCCATTGTCACCAGCAAGGTTAGTTGGATTTACACACATTTATTACACGTACAGACACAATCAAATATCCACCGACAATTTCCAGTTGGATTTACACACATTTATTACACGTACAGACACGATCAAATATCCACCGACACTCTCCGGTAGGATTTACACACATTTATTACACGTACAGCCACGATCAAATATCCACCGACACGTTCCAGTTGGGTTTACACACATTTATTACACGTACAGCCACAATCAAATATCCTCCGACAATTTCCAGTTGGGATTACACACATTTATTACACGTACAGACACGATCAAATATCCACCGACAATTTCCTGTTGGGATTACACACATTTATTACACGTACAGACACAATCAAATATATAAACACCGACACTTTCCTTCCTTCCATCGTTGAAAATAAATCGGTATCATATCAAAATATAATCGTACAACAACACCTTACATCAACTCAACAAACCCCTCAATTATTATATATTTGTTTATATGTTTGTTTATTCATTTATTTGTTTATTTATTCATTTATTCATTCATGTATTTATTTATTTATGTATTTGTTTATTCATTCATGTATTTATTTATTTATGTATTTGTTTATATGTTTGTTTATTCATTGATTCACATATTCATTTATTTATTTATGTATTTATTTATTCATTCATTCATTCATTTATTTATGTATTTATTCATCCATTCATTTATTTATTTATTCATGTATCTATTTATTTATTTATGTATTAATTTATTCATTCATGTATGTTTATTTAGTTATTTAATTATTTGTTTATGTTTGTTTAATCATTCATTCATTTATTTATTTATTTATTTATGTATTTATTTATTCATCCATTCATTTATTTATTTATTTATTTATTCATGTATCTAATTATTTACTGTTTATTATTAATTCGTATATTTATTTATTTATTTATTTATTCATGTATCTAATTATTTACTGTTTATTATTCATTCATATATTTATTTATTTCATTATTTATATATTTTTCAGGAGACTCTGGTGGGACGATAGTATTGGTAGGACAAGATGGTACCCAATACCCACCAATACATTTCCCTCGTGGTGGTCACCTCTTGGCGTTCCTATCATGTCTGGAGAATGGTCTGCTTCCCCACGGACACCTTGATCCTCCACTATGGTCACAACGAGGCAAAGGTAATACATATATACATATATATATACATACATACATATATATACATACACATACACATACATACATAGGCTACATACATATATACACATACATACATACATACATAAATATATATATACACATACATACATATACATACATACATACATACACATACATACTGTACATACATACATACAGTACACACACACACACCCCACTCTGGTCAAAGCGAGGCAAAAGTAACACACACACACACACACACATACTGTACATACACACACACACGCACGCACATTAAGTAAAGTGGTCAGAACATTGAAGGTAAACGAGTCATTCAAACATTACCACCTACACACACACCTACATTAAAAGTGGTAATTCGTTTTTTGGTACATTGGAGTGCCTTAATTCCTCCAAAGTATGCCAGGAAACAAACAGGACCAGAAGAGCAAAAATAATGGTGTTGTGTTGTTGCTTGGAATAGTTTGGAGGATTCAGTCACTCCAAATTTAATTACCAACATAATTTTGAGAGAGAGAGAAAAAATAATAGTGTTCTGTTTGTTTGGAATAGTTTGGAGGATTCAGTCACTCCAGATTTAATTACCAACACAAAATTTATTGAGAGAGAGAAAATATAATAGTGTTCTGTTTGTTTGGAATAGTTTGGAGGATTCAGTCACTCCAGCTTTACCAACACAAAATTTATTGATAGAGTGAAAATATAATGGTGTTCTGTTGTTGCTTGGAATAGTTTGGAGGATTCAGTCACTGCAGCTTTAATTACCAACACAAAATTTATTGATAGAGAGAAAATATAATGGTGTTCTGTTGTTGCTTGGAATAGTTTGGAGGATTCAGTCACTCCAGATTTACCACTAACAACACAAAATTTCCCCTTATACACTCTCCTTTATTATTTTTTTTCCAGGCAAAGTATTTCCACGACTGAGAAGGAAAGCCAGACAGCAACTGACCAATCGTTCCCTGACACATGCATCAACAGAAGGAGAGGATGATGAAGCTACAGACTATGTGTTCAGGATTATCACCTCACATAAACCTGACAGATTGTGTAAGGATAAAACAACACACTTTCTTTATTTAATTTTGATCATATAACATAAACCTGACAGATTGAGGTATAAAAAAAGATAATAGTAATGATGATGATAATAATAATAATAATAATAATGATAATAATAATAATAATAATAATGATAATAATAATAATGATAATGATAATAATAATACTGTAATAAAAATAATAATATATAAAAAAAGATGGTGTATGAAGGAAACACAAGTACTTTATATAATCATGACCGTATAAGACAGATTGTGTAGTAATATAACACTCTTTAGTTAATTTACATAATATTTACTGTATTTTTAGTTAATTTACATAATATTTACTGTATTTTTAGTTAATTTACATAATATTTACTGTATTTTTAGTTAATTTACATAATATTTACTGTATTTTTAGTTAATTTACATAATATTTACTGTATTTTTAGTTAATTTACACAATATATACTGTATTTTTAGTTAATTTACATAATATTTACATACTGTATTTTTAGTTAATTTACATAATATTTACATACTGTATTTTTAGTTAATTTACATAATATTTACATACTGTATTTTTAGTTAATTTACATAATATCTACTGTATTTTTAGTTAATTTTACTCTATTTTTCATTAATTTACATAATATTTACTGTATTTTAGTTAATTTACATAAATTTACGTAATATTTACTGTATTATTAGTTAATATACATAATATTTACTGTATTTTAGTTAATTTACATAAATTTACATACTATTTACTGTATTTTTAGTTAATTTACATAATATTTACTGTATTTTTAGTTAATTTACATAATATTTACTGTATTTTTAGTTAATTTACATAATATTTACTGTATTTTTAGTTAATTTACATAATATTTACTGTATTTTTAGTTAATTTACATAATATTTACTGTATTTTTAGTTAATTTACATAATATTTACTGTATTTTAGTTAATTTACATAATATTTACTGTATTTTTAGTTAATTTACATAATATTTACTGTATTATTAGTTAATCTACATACTATTTACTGTATTTTTCAGCGCACCTTGAACTAATGTCACCACTACTTCGAGAGAGTACCAGTTGGCTTCCACGCATGCCTAGACTCTCCTCCAAGTCATCCTCCACCTCCTCCTCCAAGTCTCTCAGCCTCGGGGACTCCATGAGCGACGTACTGCCCCCCCCTCCAACCCCCAACCCCAGCCTGGACCTTCCCCTCACCCCACAACAACAACAACAACAACCTCAAACGTCACTCGATCAATCTTCTCAAAACACTGTCCTTTCACCGGAGAAAAATAGGTTTGTATGTTTTTGCAGCACCTCATAATAATAATAATAATAATAATAATAATCATAATAATCATAATAATAATCATAATAATAATCATAACTATAATCATAATCATAATAATCATAATCATAATAATAATAATAATCAAAATAATAATAATCATAATAATAATCATAATAACCATAATAATAATAATAATAATAATCATAATCATAATAACCATAATCATAATCATAATCATAATCATAATAATCATAATCATAATCATAATCATAATCATAATAACCATAATCATAATAATAATAATAATCATAATCATAATCATAATAATAATAATAATAATAATAATAATAATCAACCGTCACTTTCCTTCCATCGTAGTAAATATCTTGGTAATAAAGAACAATACGTGTATGATTTTGCTAGTTGACGCAGCTAGTTGATCTGGGCCACAGTAACGAGCTTAAAACATTAAAAAAAAAATATATATTAGAGTACACCCTTATTACCCCATAATTAATGTAATGTGAAAAACTGAATGTGTTACAGCGATTCGATTGAGTTGGTCTGTGCGACGATGAAACACCAGATCATCTCCCGTGCTTTCTATGGCTGGTTGGCACACTGTCGACACCTTCGGACCGTCCGCACCCACCTGGCCGGACTGGTGCTGCCCTCTACGTCAACACTACCCACAGAGCCAGGTTAGTTACGAAGGAGAGAAAGTTTAGTACCTGAATTAATGTGTTATTTTTCATGTTAAAAAAAAAAATGTGAAGGATAGAAAGTTTAATACCTGAATTAATGTGTTATTTTTCATGTTAACAAAAAAATGTGAAGGATAGAAAGTTTATCTGAATTAATGTGTTATTTTTCATGTTAAAAAAAAAATATATGAAGGAGAGATAGTGTAGCTGAATTAATGTGTTATTTTTCATGTTAAAAAAAAAATATATATGAAGGAGAGAATGTGTAGCTGAATTAATGTGTTATTTTTCATGTTAAAAAAAAAATATATGAAGGAGAGAAAATGTAGCTGAATTAATGTGTTATTTTTCATGTTAAAAAAAAATATATATGAAGGATAGAAAGTTTAGTACCTGAATTAATGTGTTATTTTTCATGTTAAAAAAAAAAATATATGAAGGATAGAAAGTTTAGCTGAATTAATGTTATTTTTCATTTTAAAAAAGAAATTATAATGTGCTAATAATGATGATGATAATTTTTTCTAACCCCCTCGTCTCGTAAATATATTACCGTAATAATAATAATAATAATAACAACGACAATAACATTTTCTAAACTCCTCATTCTATAAATATAATACTGTACTGTAATAATAATAATAAAAATAATAATAGTAACAATAATAACAAGAGTAACAATAATAACAGCAATAATAATAATAATAACAGCAATAATAATAACAATAACAATAAAAAAAAAAAAAATAATAATAATAATAAAAAAAAAAATAATAATACTAATAATAATAAAAATAATATCGAATAATTTGTTTGCGTTTGTCAGAATGGAAGGAAGGAGTGACAGAGGGAGTGTGGGCCTCATTACACTCCGATGGTTGTCTCACCCAACACACACAACTACTGGCCCGAGTCTACCTTGGAGGAGTCACACACCAGATACGCAGGCAGGTCCGTTATTAATAATTATTGTACTCACTCTCTGGTTAATCTTAAGGTGGTACTGTAATTCTTTTTTTTTTGTTACATTGGAGAGCCTTCATTCCACCACCAAAGTATGCCACGAAACAACAGCACTAAATGTAAAAAAAAAAAAAAAATTAAGTTGACCTGTTAATGGCTTAGAATAGTTAATAGGAATCATCACCAGCTTCCAATTCAGCAATGGAAATATTTTGACCCATTAAATTTTCTGCCACAAAAAAAAAAAAAAAAAAAAAAAAAAATATATATATATTACCTGAAATAGAAAGTATATAATAATAATATGAAGTAAAGTATGAATAATTTTGTTTGTTTGTTTGTATAGGTGTGGCCATATCTCCTGAACCACTATCAGTTTGGCAGCACACCAGAGGAACGAACAGAACAGGACCGAAGGGTGAGTATACAGAACTGTTTGTTACTTTCACTAATGTATTTACACTATGTACAGTTGAACAAGTAGTAAATGGAAGAAAAATATATGCTGTATTTGACAACATCTGGTTGTTCAATGCATCTGCAGAGCAGGTGAGCCACTAGACACTGAAAGAAAACACACAATTAATTGTGTATTGAAATGCCTTATATTATTGTTGTCGATTATGATATGATGACACATCTCATGGTATTGTTGTAAATTATATGTTGGTATGCCTCATAATATTGTTGTCAATTATATGTTGGTAGTGTACCTCATTATATCATTGTCGATAATAACATGTTGACACACCTCATAATATTATTGTCAATTACAATATGTTGGTACCTCATAATATTATTGTCAATTATAAAATATTGACACGCCTCCTCATAATATTATTGTTCTGTGTTTGATATAGATACGTCAGACATATGAGACCACCATGTCTGAGTGGTTGGCAGTGGAGGCAATAGTAAGACAGAGAGACAAGGAGGTCATGGCACTCAACATGGCCAAACTTTCATCAGAATCACAGAATGGTGGCATTCCCTTGGTGGACAGGGATAGGTCACTTAGCAATGAGGTAAGGAGTGGGATTTTTTTTTCTGCTCCACTCACAATTATGTTTATTTCCTTTTTATATTTAAATTATGGTACTTTTTCTCAGTGTGTGTGTGTGTGTGTGTGTGTGTGTGTGTGTGTGTGTGTGTGTGTTGATGTTGTTGTTGTTGTTGTTGGGTGGTCTTTAATGAGTGACTGATGAGTGTAAAATGAAGTAAGTGATGGATACAATTAAATATTTATTCATTGTAATATCTAGGGTCTGTAGTACCTTTTTTCGCCAGCAGGTGTTTGAACCGGACACCCTAAGCATGGGGTCGGTGGACAACCCAGGCACAGTACAGGAGGAGGAAGAAGACGACCAGAACATGGATAATTTTGACCACGAGTGTCCCCAACATGACCACCACCACCACCACCACCACCACCAAGAAGACGACGACAACAGTACCGAACCTACACGTGAAAATATTAAAAAAGAGGCGTATGGAAATTATGATAGAGATAATTTGGAGTTGTGTGGGAAGGAGGAGAGACAACAGGAGAATATACGACAGGAGAGCAAGGAGAGCGAGAGTGAGAGACAGGAGAGTGAGAGTGAGAGACAGGAGAGTGAGAGTGAGAGACAGGAGAGCAAGGAGAGTGAGAGCGAGAGACAGGAGAGCAGGGAGAGTGAGAGCGAGCGACAAGAGAGCAAGGAGAGTGAGAGCGAACGACAGGAGAGCAAGGAGAGTGAGAGCGAACGACAGGAGAGCAAGGAGAGTGAGAGCGAGCGACAGGAGAGCAAGGAGAGTGAGAGCGAACGACAGGAGAGCAGGGAGAGTGAGAGTGATGACCCTGGGATGTATAGCAAGGAGAGACTACGACAAGAGAGCAAGGAGAGCGACACAGCAGAAGTACCCAGTCCTGTAAGTGTCAAAAATACCACTGGGATGAATTAAAAACCTCTCTTGATTTCCTCTAAACTATGCCACCAAACATTTTTTCTGTTTTCTTTCTGTTTTCTTTTCTGTTTTCTTTCTGTTTTCTTTTCTGTTTTCTTTCTGTTTTCTTTTCTGTTTTCTTTCTGTTTTCTTTTCTGTTTTCTTTTCTGTTTTCTTTCTGTTTTCTTTTCTGTTTTCTTTTCTGTTTTCTTTCTGTTTTCTTTCTGTTTTCTTTTCTGTTTTCTGTTATTGTTTGTTTGGAGTAACCCGCAGTTGCTCTCCAAATTTACCAACACAGTAATTATGTACTACCTTCTTAACCAGGTAATGATTGAAGATAATTGGTATTTTGGTTTAATTAAATATGTAAATTAATTAATATAAAATCATCGTACCAGTTATTGTCATTACAATTTCCTTTCTTGCTAGCAACTGTCCATTTTTTTTCATCTGTTACCTTGTGTGCTTACTGTCCCACCTCTCAATCATTTTCTTCCTCGGATGCCACATGACCTCGCTGTTGTGGCTCCTAATATCAGTCAATCAGTCAATCCTTTCTTTCCTTTGACTCATATTTTTGTCCCACATCTTTGCCTAACGGTAATTTGATTTGCGAGTTGGTGAGAAATATAATTATAGAAGTACTGTACAATTATTATATTCATGTAATTCAAAATACTAATGTGGTACTGTATTATTAAACCACTTCTAGATTTACCGTACACACATACAGACCAAAATTAACGCACACACACGTACCGACTTAATTTACCGTACACGCACACACACACAGACGTGCGTGATAACACCGGACGAGGGCGTGGAAGAAGACCGCGATGTGGAGGAGGAGGAAGAGGAAGAGAGGAAAGAAGAAGACAAAGACGAAGACGAAGACGAAAAAGAAACGAAAGGTGAGGAGAAAAATTCCAACAACGACACACACCACCACCACCACAACAAAAACCATCAATTCTCCCTACCAAGTGATACAAGTAGGTGTTATGAATGGTATGTTTCCCTGTACTGATTAAATTAGAAGGGGGTGCAGGAATAGGGGGGGGGAGGGACAGGCTTGGAGGAGGGGGTGTTTAGGGGGGTGCGGGAGTAGGGGAGAGGCTTAAGGGGGGGGTGCGGGAGTAGGGGGACAGGCTTAGGGGGGGTGTTAGGGGTGTGTGGGAGTAGGGGGACAGGCTTGGAGGGGTTTTAGGGGGGTGCGGGAGTAGGGGGACAGGCTTGGGGGGGGGGGGTGCGGGAGTAGGGGGACAGGCTTGGGGGGGGGGGGGTGCGGGAGTAGGGGACAGGCTTGGGGGGGTGCGGGAGTCGGGGGACAGGCTTGGGGGGGTGTTAGGGGTGTGCGGGAGTAGTGGACAGGCTTGGGGGGGTGCAGGAGTAGGGGGACAGGCTTGGGGGGGAGGTGTTAGGGGGGTGCGGGAATAGGGGACAGGCTTTCTACCCACCCCAAGCCTGTCCCCCTATTCCCGCACCCCCCCCCCCCAAACCCCCCCCCCCCAAACCCCCCCCCTCCCCCAGCCTGTCCCCCTACTCCCGCACTCCCTTAAGCCACACATCTATCATCTAATTAATTATCAATATTTACGTGAGATTCTCTTGTTTATAAAATTGGACGGCTACCGATTCAACCAATATTTAAACTCTACCAGAAAAACAGCCAACCGTAATAATTATAATATTACTCGTAGGTTGAATCTGTTTGTTTGTTTCGTGGCATAGTTTGGAGGAATCAGAGTCCTTCCAACAATTCACCAACAACAACAACAAACGAATCTCTCTCGCCTTAAATGGAATAGGTGGTGGTTTGTTAAATTTATAAGCAGCTGCATATTCCTTCAAAAATAATTAAATACTGTACGGTACTGTAGTCCTTCCTACAAAAATAATTAAATACTGTACTGTAGTCCTTCTTACAAAAATAATTAAATACTGTACTGTAATCCTTCCTACAAAAATAATTAAATACTGTATTCCATTTCTCAGTACAGTTTATGGATGAAATTACTGACTTCCAATTAACTAACCAAAAGCATACAGTATATATTCTTTAATTAATTAGTAGTCAGAGAATTGGAGATAATCAAGAACACCTGAATATTTATTATGGTGTGTGACTGTACGTGTATATACTGAGCAGTACTTTTGATTATTAGTTTATTATTATTATTATATGTGGATGCATCAATAGAATGTTATTTAGAATTTTTTTTTAATTATTATCAGTTATAATTATATGTGGATGTAATAATAGTATGTTATAATTATGTGGATGTAATAATAGTATGTTATAATTATGTGGATGTAATAATAGTATGTTATAATTATGTGGATGTATAAAAAATAGTATGTTAAATAGTATATATGTTATGACTGGTAGATCTATTCTCCTTAGACACTATACTGTACTGTACATATAGACACATTTTTTAGTCTACTATAGTGAATCCTAAGTGTGTGGTATAGTTAAGAACCCTGTGATATAATAATGTATAACGTGTATAAATCATGGAGGCTTCTGATTCCACCTAACCAATGTCACGAAACAAACAAACAAGCTCCTTCCTTATAGGTGGTGATGTTTCGTGGCAAGGTTTGAAGGATTCGTATATCTTCATATTTTTTACTACATCACAGGGTCCTTAAATTTCTTCTTCGTGGCAAAAGTTATCTTCGTCGTTCAATTCACATTCACATCTTATTTCCCTATTTTTCATCTGTTACTTTTTGTGCTTACTGTCCCACCTCTCAATCACATTAATTCTTCCTTGGGTGCCATATGACCTCGCTGTTGCGGCATCTAATATCAATAAATCAATAAATCAGTCATTCATTCAATCGCTCATGCAGGTCCTATTATTTTGCAGTAAAAATTTAGCGATGGAGAGAACGTTTCGTCGAAGAAGTAGTTTCCTAATAGCAGCCTAAGTGTGTTGTCCCTAGCTGTATATGTGAGTTGTAGGTGTATGATCACAACAAACTAAAGGGAATAATTATCACACTTGTTCTATAAATGTGGTTTGGATAACATTGTTGGAACACAGCTAGGGTTATATGCAAGAACGTTCATGGTGTTGACGATGGTGTGGTATTATTGATAAGATGGCTCCATAGACATGCTGTACAGTACAACAGAGTCATCGTATCGGTACCACACCATCGTCAACACCACGGATGTTCTTGCATATGGCCCATAAACTCCTTGAATCCAAACCATATTGTGTGTGATATAGTACTGTACTGTATTTAAGAACATTTGTGGTGTATACGATGGTGTTGGTACTGGTACGATGCCTCTATTGTGTTTCTGTGGAGCCATCGTACCGGTACCACACCATCGTATCTACCACAAATGTTCTTGCATATAATGGGACTGCAGTACCATACAATACACCCTTTAGGAAGAGTTGGATGTACAGTTGCCAAAAAAGGAATTGCGACAAATCTTGATGTAACTTTAACCATAGTAATATCCACAACTATTTGAAGGGACTATAAGCATGTATAACAGAAGGAAATATACATATCCTTCTGTAATACATACTTATCATCCCTACACACAACTATGGACAGTAATATATTTAATGTTCTATCAATAGTTGACGCAATTCCTCTTTTGGCAAGTGTACTTTAGAGTAATGTTGATTCCTAAGTGTTTTGTTCTTGCAGCAGCCTGTGTTAGTGCTGTTGTGGGCCCTCCCCCTCCCTCCACCACCATCACCACCACCACCAACACCACCACCACCACCACCTCTACCTCCACCACCACCACCACCACCACCCCAGTTATCATTAGCAAAGCCTCATTAGACAGTGGCAGCCATTCTGACGTAGGTGTGTAGTTCACTCTTTTCTTCTTCTTCACTGCATTGCTTTACAGTTGGCTCTCGATATATATAAGATGATTAAATTTAGCACTTGTATCCTTTAAATATCCTTTAAATACAGGGTCAGTAAATTACAAGATGATTAAATTTAGCACTTGTATCCTTTAAATACAGGGTCAGTAAATTACCTAGTGTGTATGGTAATGAATAACACAAGCCTGGGAAGACATTTGATGGTGTACAATGAATGGTGATTGAGTGTAAAATGAAGTAAATGTGGATACAAGTATATATTATTCATCGTATATCAAGAGTCGACCGTAATTCATTTTGTTGTACGACGACACACACGCCAGTAACTACAAGATAATAATGGATGGCAGTGACTGTTTCTCGGCCAATAATAATTTTTGCATGTGTCCAAATATGGCTGATAGAGTTAACCCGTATTTCAGACCTTTTCACACCAACGCTGTAATGACATTTTTTCATTATGCCGACTGAATGACTGATGGCAAGAATTGTGTTTTCTCTAAATTACTGGTACCTTTCTTTCCTTTCCTGTGTCCAACTATTTTTAATTTTTTTTTTTTTTTTTTTTCACTAAAAGTTGGGCTGTATGCAAGAACATTAATTGGTGGAGTTGACGATGGTGTGGTACCGGTACAAATGACTCCATAGACAAACAACAACAGAGCCATCGTATCGGGTACCACACCATCGTCAAACACCACCGATGTTCTTGAATATGGCCCGGCCGTTGTCTCACTGTGTGTGGTCTTGGGGTGATGGTACAGTTGGACACATAAATGGGTGGTACAGCCCAGGTGAAAAAAGATACTTGTCCCATTTGAGTAACCAGTGTCTATTATTACCAGGTAGTTGCTTTTTATTACCATCCTCAATACTGACTTCTGCCCCTCCTATTTACAAACCTAACCTAACCCAACCCAACCCAACCCAACCCAACCCAACCCAACCCAACCCAACCCAACCCAACCCAACCCAACCCAACCCAACCCAACCCAACCCAACCCAACCCAACCCACCTAACCTAATCTAACCTAACCTAACCTAAGCTAACCTAACCTAACCTAATCTAACCTAACCAGTGTCTATTATCAGGTAGTTGCTTTTTATTACCATCCTCAATACTGACTTCTGCCCCTTCTATTTACCAACCTAACCTAACCCAACCCACCTAACCTAATCTAACCTAACCAGTGTCTATTATCAGGTAGTTGCTTTTTATTACCATCCTCAATACTGACTTCTGCCCCTCCTATTTACCAACCTAACCTAACCTAACCTAACCTAACCCAACCCAACCCACCTAACCTAATCTAACCTAACCAGTGTCTATTATCAGGTAGTTGCTTTTTATTACCATCCTCAATACTGACTTCTGCCCCTCCTATTTACCAACCTAACCTAACCTAACCTAACCTAACCCAACCCAACCCACCTAACCTAATCTAACCTAACCAGTGTCTATTATCAGGTAGTTGCTTTTTATTACCATCCTCAATACTGACTTCTGCCCCTCCTATTTACCAACCTAACCTAACCTAACCTAACCTAACCCAACCCAACCCACCTAACCTAATCTAACCTAACCAGTGTCTATTATCAGGTAGTTGCTTTTTATTACCATCCTCAATACTGACTTCTGCCCCTCCTATTTACCAACCTAACCTAACCTAACCTAACCTAACCCAACCCAACCCACCTAACCTAATCTAACCTAACCAGTGTCTATTATCAGGTAGTTGCTTTTTATTACCATCCTCAATACTGACTTCTGCCCCTGATGGTGTCTCCTATTTGGCACTAATAAGGAACTTGATATTGGGAGAAATTGACCATCTTTCACTTGGGCTGTACCACCCATTCATGTGTCCAACTGTACCTTGTTATAACTCATTTTATTTGATGACTATATATTTGTTTAGCTGCATGTTGCTTTTTATACACACGCCAAAACTGACCGCTATCTATAGACCTTCCAAACTAAAACAGTGGTAATGGTGTTGGTGACAGTAAGTACAGTACACACACACACACACACACACACTCACTCATGTCAATAAACTGTTTATTATTATTATTATTATTATTAGTACACACACGCACACACACACAAACACACACCCTCATGTCAATAAACCGTTTATTATTATTATTATTATTATTATTATTATTATTATTATTATTATTATTATTATTATTATTATTATTATTAGTACACACACGCACACACACACACACACACATGTCAATAAACCGTTTATTATTATTATTATTATTACACACACACACACACACACACATACACGTACGTCAATAAACCGTTTACTATTATTATTATTATTATTATTATTATTATTATTATTATTACACACACAAACACACACACACCCTCATGTCAATAAACCGTTTATTATTATTATTATTACACACACACACACACACACACACACACCTACAAATAATACTTACTCCATCCAACCTATATTGAATTTGCAAGCAGCATCTTTAGTCTGATTTTAGTTTTTCATTATTGATTTGAATTAAACCTTTTGGGTGTGTCAAAAAAAAAAAAAAAACGGGCGGGACACGTACGACACCTTCTCTTTAATCTCTTTTTATGCTGGATGTGTTGTCGTATATTGATGTTTTTATTCTACCACTCATATAATTTTATTAATTTTTTATAGTTCACTTATTAATGATTGTATGATTTCTAATTCTGGTCTTGTTTTAAATCATGGTGGGAGTTTTACTATGTCATACTGTGTTTAAAATAGCTATATAAACACTTAAGGGGGTGCGGGAATTGGGGGACAGGCTTGGGGGGGGGGTTAGGGGGGTGCGGGAGTAGGGGGACAGGCTTGGCGGGGTGCGGGAGTAGGGGGACAGGCTTGGAGGGGGTTTAAGGGGGTGCGGGAGTAGTGGGACAGGCTTTGGTGGGGTTTAGGGGGGTTTTGGGGGGTGCTGGAGTAAGGGGACAGGCTTGGGTGGGGGGGGGGGGGTTAGGGGGGTGCGGGAATAGGGGACAGGCTTTCTACCCCCCCAACCCTGTCCCCCTACTCCCGCACCCCCCGCACCCCCCAAACCCCCCCCCCCCCAAGCCTGTCCCCCTATTCCCGCACCTCCTTAAGGGGATATATAGCACATTGTTTTGGGTGGTAAATCTGGAGTAAATGATTCCTCCAAACTATTCCAGGCAACAGGATACAGTACCATTATTTTTCTTGATCTGGGTTTGTTGTTTCCAGGCAGACTATGGAGGAATCAATCAAGGCACTCCAATCTTTCAAAAGTACAATATACTATCCGCTTAAAAACAATATTTATTTTATCAGTACATTTCAACATAAAAAATTAATGACGGCAGACAAACAAACGCATCATTGGAATGGTAAAAGGTTAATTAAGAGGGCGTTAAGTTATACATATATGCCTGTTAAGCTTTGACTGCTATATGTATGTGTGTACTGCAGTGTTATATGGTTCAGGTACAGTCACCAGCACTAATAAGTATACAGATTTGGTTGAAGCTTTAAACCGTCTAATTATTTATTCACCAACGAAGTATGTACAGTAATTCCAATGGATATGTTATCGTGCATTTATTTACTGTCTCTAATAGGTATTCGAAGCACACCTGAATAAATAATTAGACACTAATAAATATACTGATTTGGTTGAAGCTTTAAACCGTCTAATTAATTATTCACCAGCGAAGTAATTCCAATGGAGATGTTATTGTGCATTTATTTACTGTCTCTAGTAGGTATTCGAAGCACACCTGAATACTTATTAGTGCTCGTGACTGTACAATGGAGATGTTATTGTGCATTTATTTACTGTCTCTAATAGGTATTCGAAGCACACCTGAATACTTATTAGTGCTCGTGACTGTACACTCGAGCTTTTAAATTCATGACCGCGTATTGAGATGATCATTTGTGTGTACTGCAATGTTATATGGCACAGGTACAGTCGGCGGCAAAAGTCGTGTGCCAAGTCAAGTATGGAAAGATGAGCTTTACAGACTCGTAAAAATGAAAACCCAGAGTACTGTAGTCGACTAATTTATCTACTAATTTATCTACTAATTTATCTACTAATTTATTTTCTTGCAATGTGAATTTAGAGATGAAGCGCCTTTTCGTTGAAGAGTAAGTTTAATAGAAATACAGTATTATTTTAAGGTAAAATAATACTGTAAGACCATAAAAATACCAGTAATAATAATAATAATAATAATAGTAGTAATACTAATAATAATAATAGTAATAATAATAGTAATAATAGTAATAATAATAATAGTAATAATAATAATAGTAATAGTAATAGTAATAATAATAATAATAATAGTAATAGTAATAATAATAATAGTAATAGTAATACTAATAATAGTAATAATAATAGTAATAATAATAATAATAATAATATTGTGTTTCTATATGGTGAATAATGTGTTGTTGGTTCCATGCTTATCCTTTATGTTAATCCTTCAAGATATGTTAATTAAGTGAGGCGACACCACCGACCTTTGCTGCCGACTCTACTGTATATATTATTATGTTTGCTATATAAATTGTTGTTGTTGTTCTGTATTATTTCAGTGAGATAATTATACCGTTGCAGTGTTATTTCAGTGAGATAATTATACCGTTGCAGTGTTATTTCAGTGAGATAATTATACCATTGCAGTGTTATTTCAGTGAGATAATTATACCGTTGCAGTGTTATTTCAGTGAGATAATTATACCGTTGCAGTGTTATTTCAGTGAGATAATTATACCGTTGCAGTGTTATTTCAGTGAGATAATTATACCATTGCAGTGTTATTTCAGTGAGATAATTATACCATTGCAGTGTTATTTCAGTGAGATAATTATACCGTTACAGTGTTATTTCAGTGAGATAATTATACCATTGCAGTGTTATTTCAGTGAGATAATTATACCGTTGCAGTGTTATTTCAGTGAGATAATTATACCATTGCAGTGTTATTTCAGTGAGATAATTATACCATTGCAGTGTTATTTCAGTGAGATAATTATACCGTTACAGTGTTATTTCAGTGAGATAATTATACCATTGCAGTGTTATTTCAGTGAGATAATTATACCATTGCAGTGTTATTTCAGTGAGATAATTATACCATTGCAGTGTTATTTCAGTGAGATAATTATACCATTGCAGTGTTATTTCAGTGAGATAATTATACCGTTGCAGTGTTATGGTTACAGATATATATTATGTTATGATATTACAGTATGTGAATGGCTGTGTTCTGTATCATTTTGTAAGATATACTGTATTTTAAGGGGGTGCGGGAATAAGGGGACAGGCATGGGGGGGGGGGTTTAGGGGGGTGCGGGAATAGGGGACAGGCTTGGGGGGGGTTTAGGGGGGTGCGGGAGTAGGGGGACAGGTTTGGTGGGGGGGTTTAGGGGGGTGCGGGAGTAGGGGGACAGGCATGGTGGGGGGGTTTAGGGGGGTGCGGGAGTAGGGGGACAGGCATGGTGGGGGGGGTTTAGGGGGGTGTGGGAGTAGGGGGACAGGCTTAGGGGGGGTAGAAAGCCTGTCCCCTATTCCCGCACCCTCCTAACCCCCCCCCACCCCAAGCCTGTCCCCCTACTCCTGCACCCCCTCAAAGAAAAAGATATTAGGTCCCTGTTACCCTTTTTTCAGGTATGTTACTGTACTGTAGATTTGTACAGTTGTGGTCACTTGTTGTCATGCTAACAGACACTTTAATTTGGTCCACCACTATAGTTCATTATAACCTTCAACCCATATTTGTCTTATAGTTAACTGTGCTTACTTTTACTACTGTACTGTTCATTTCCATCATCATCATCATCATCAATATCCTATTTTGTGTTTATCTTTGGGTGGTGAGGTCATTGTCAGAGAGCGCCCCCCCCCCCCCGTTTCCCCCCCCTCCCCCCCCCCCCCTTCCCCGTATTGTAGGGGGTACGGGGCTGACAACATCACTGCAAGATTGGTGGACGATGAGGAGAGATGCCACTTCCCTACCCCTAAAAATAAATTGCTATGAATTTATTATTATATTTTAATTTCCAAGTACAGTACAGTACAGTAAGCATCTATCATCTAACCACCAAAAGCCAAAAATATATAATCTCCCCCCAAACAGTGAATGGAACCGAGGACCTTGAGATAACCACAGCGATGGACAGTGAAGTAAAACACATCACTGAGAACGGTGCTGCGATGGGACCCTTGGAGAACGGTGACAACAACACTATGGATACTCTCGGGGTGGAGGAAGGACAAGATGGTCACAGTCTGGAGTCAAGATCATCGTGTATATCGCCTGCTTCTTCACAGGGAGGAGTATATTCAGTGAGTCTATAACATACATACATACATACATACATATAGTAAACTTATACAGTAAAATCCAAGTGGAAAATAAGTTTACTATATGTATGTATGTATGTATGTATGTTATAGACTCACTGAATATTTACAGTACATACATTCATTACACACCACACTCTATAACACATATACAGTAAAATCCAAGTGAAAAATATGTGTTATAGAGTGTGGTGTGTAATGAATGTATGTACCTTAAATAATTATTGCACATTACATTACACACCCATAATACCAGTGTACTGTACAATGAGGGTTTTATGAAGGTCAGTTTTTCTAATGAATTCACAGGAGCTCAAAGTACAAATGTTTATAAAATATTACCAATGTATATCTCATTTCTAGTGACATTCTAATTAAGCAATGGTACAAGTTAGCTAGGTTACATACCATATTGATAGTGACATACATAGTGACATACATAGTGATATAATACAATGTTAACCTCCACACAGACAGAACTGCTAGACACATTCGGCTCAACTTACACCGGATAGACAAAGACGTACAGAGTGTGACCGCAACTACTGGTACTTCACACAAGACAACCTGGAGAAACTACGCAATGTTATGTGCACGTGAGTATTGTATATCCGTTCATTATTATTAAAGAAACTATGCGTGTTATGTGTACGTGAGTTTTGTATATCCATTCATTATTATTAAAGAAACTACGCAATGTTATGTGTATGTGAGTTTGCATATCCATTCATTATTAAAGAAACTACGCAATGTTATGTGTACGTGAGTTTTTTATATCCATTCATTATTAAAGAAACTACGCAGTGTTATGTGTATGTGAGTTTTGCATATCCGTTCATTATTAAAGAAACTACTCATGTTATGTGTACGTGAGTTTTGCATATCCATTCATTATTAAGGGGAGAGCTACTTAAAAGGCCTGGAGAAACTACGCAATGTTATGTGCACGTGAGTATTGCATATCCATTCATTATTACGTGAGTATTGCATATCCATTCATTATTAATTAAGGAGAAAGGAGAGAGTTACTGTTGGTGAATTATTGGAGGGCTGTTAATTCCACCTGACCCTGTATTGTTTACGCATATTAATTAATTCCACTTACAATAACATGTTTCCAGGTATGTATGGGAACACCTGGATACCGGATACATGCAAGGTATGTGTGATTTAGTGGCTCCGTTGTGGTGGTGTTTGATGAAGAGGCCGCCACCTACTCTGTTTCTGTCACCTGATGGGTCGAATGTCCACAACTTTCCCAACGGTGGTGCCATGGATCAACACTTTGCTAATATGAGGTGAGAGACTGTGTGTGTGTGTGTGTGTGTGTGTGTGTGTGTGTGTGTGTGTGTGTGTGTGTGTATGTGTGTGTGTGTGTGTGTGTGTGTGTGTGTGTTGTGTGTGTGTGGTATTGGAGAGAGAACATTTGTGGTGTTAATTAAGGGGGTGCAGGAATAGGGGGACAGCTTGGGGGGGGTTGGGGGTGCGGGGAATAGGGGGATAGGCTAGGGGGGGTTTGGGGGTGCGGGAATAGGGGGACAGGCTTGGGGGGGGCGGGAATAGGGGGACAGGCTTGGGGGGGCGGGAATAGGGGGACAGGCTTGGGGGGGGGCGGGAATAGGGGGACAGGCTTGGGGGGGGGGTGCGGGAATAGAGGGACAGGCTTGGGGGGGGAGTTGGGGGTGTGGGAATAGGAGAACAGGGCTTGAGGGGGGGGAGGTTGGGGGTGTGGGAATAGAGGGACAGGGCTTGGGGGGGAGGTTGGGGGGTGTGGGAATAGGGGGACAGCTTGAGGGGGGGTGGTTAGGGGGTGTGGGAATAGGAGGACAGGCTTGAGGGGGGGGTTAGGGGGTGTGGAATAGGGGGACAGGCTTGGGGGGGGGTTGGTGGGGATAAAACACATCCTATTAACACAGCTCAGTAAATCACATACAGGTATTAGGCTATGTGCAAAATTTAATAATCTTATATCTGGGGCCTACTGTATTCTGTGTTTCCATATGAGCGATGAGTGTGACAATAAATTATTCTGTGTGTTTGCAGGTCACTGATTCAAATCTTGGACTCTGAGATGTTTGAGTTGATGCATCAGAATGGAGACTACACTCACTTCTACTTCTGTTACCGCTGGTTCCTCCTTGACTTTAGAGAGGTAGGTACTGTACACTTCAACACTTGGTCTGTTATTCTTAAACTACTTCTTCGACAAACAGTTTTCTTCATCTCTCAGTTCCTGTTATTTTCTTGCAATGCGAATTTAGCGATGAAACGCCTTTTCTTGAAGAATAAGTTTAATAATAGGTGAAATAGTACTGTAGGGACCATAAAAATACCAATAATAATAATAATAATAATATTGATAATAATATAATAATAAAAAAAAAAAAAAATGATAATAATAATGATAATAATATGATAATAATAATAATAATATGATAATAATAATATGATAATAATGATAATAATAATAATAATAATAATAATAATAGAGTGGGGTAGGGAATGGCTAGGGGGAATGGGGTGGGGGGGGGGGGCGTATCCCCTTATTTAATTAACGCATATTCATTTGGCACCAACACTGTACATATATCCTTCCTTCCCTCCCTCTCTCTCTCCCTCCCTCTCACTCCCTCCCTCTCTCCCTCCCTCCCTCTTGCCCTCCCTCCCTCTTGCCCTCCCTCCCTCTCGCCCTCCCTCTTTCCTCCCTCTCGCCCTCCCTCTCGCCCTCCCTCCCTCCCTCTCGCCCTCCCTCCCTCCCTCCCTCCTCGCCCTCCCTCCCTCTCTCTCCCTCCCTCTCTCTCTCCCTCCCTCCTCCCTCCCTCCCTCCCTCCCTCCGACCCCAGAGTTGGTGTATGATGATGTGTTCCGTGTGTGGGAGGCCATCTGGGCAGCTCGTCACGTTTCCTCATCGCACTTCGTCCTCTTCATCGCCCTGGCCCTCGTTGAACGCTACAGAGGCATCATACTAGACAACAACATGGACTTTACAGATATTATTAAGTTTTTCATGGTCAGTCTCAGTTATTGTGTTTTTATGTTAGTGATGTACAGCCACAATTAAATAACCACCGACACTTTCCTTCCTTACATCGTGTAAATAAATCGGTATCATATAAAATTTAATCATACAACAACACCTTACGTCAACTCAACCCCTCAATTATTATTATTATGACACTTTCCTTCCATCGTGTAAATAAATCGGTATCATATCAATATTTAATCATACAACAACACCTTACGTCAACTCAACCCCCTCAATTATTATTATGAGGTGCTGCAAAATCATACACGTGTTGTTCTTTATTGCCAAAATATTTACTACGATGGAAGGAAAGTGTCTGTGGATATTTGATTGTGGCTGTACAGTATTCCCTTGATATAAGATGATAAAATATTTAGCCCTTGTATCCTTTTAACACAGGCTCAGTAAATACTTAATTAAATCACTTATATATATATATACAGTACAGTAGGTCCTTAATATAAGATGATTAAATTAAGCACTTGTATCCTTTTAACACAGGGTCAGTAAATCACTTAGTTAGTTAGTGTGTATGGTAATGAATAACACAAGCCTGGAACACACACACACACACACATACTATCCTTTTAACACAGGGTCAGTAAATCACTTAGTTAGTTAATGTGTATGGTAATGAATAACATAAGCTGGGAACACACACACACACACACACACACACACACACACACACACACACACACACACACACACACACACACTATCCTTTTAACACAGGGTCAGTAAATCACTTAGTTAGTTAGTTAGTGTGTATGGTAATGAATAACACAAGCCTGGGGAAAAATTTTGTTGGTCTTCAATGAGGGACTAATGAGTGTAAAATTAAGTATAAAAGTGATGGATACAAGTATTTATTATTCATTGTATATCCAGGGTAAACTGTATGTGTGTTGAACTACATGAATGATTTAGATGGTAATATAGAAGCTCATTTTACAGGCAGGAATAATAAGCAGAATTTTGAACCATATATAACTCTGCAAACCCTTATTTATTTTTTTTCTCTCCCTGGTTTTTTTTCAGAGATGGCCGAGAGACACGATGCATTGGAGGTGTTACAGACAGCAAGGAATCTGGTGTTACAACTACAAACACTCATTGAGAATAAATAGACTGTAATCTCACAAACACACTCTCTCCTTCTCTCACATACTATCTCTGTCTCTCTCCCTCTCACACTCTCTCTCAATAAGTAGACTGTCATCACCCTCTCACAAACACACTCCTTCTATCGCATACTATCTCTCTCCCTCTCTCGCATACTATCTCTGTCTCTCTCCCTCTCTCGCATACTATCTCTGTCTCTCTCTCTTTCTCTCGCATACTATCTCTGTTTCTCTCTCTCTCTCTCCTCGCATACTATCTCTGTGTCTCTCTCTCTCTCTCTCTCTCCCTCTCCTCTCCTCTCCCTCTCCCTCTCCCTCTGTGTTGGTGCCAAAAGGTAGAGGATAAAATTTCCTTGCATCTCTCTCAATCAAACTCGTTGTTGGTGT
>JAWQEG010005043.1:0-110000 GCA_033782935.1 Petrolisthes cinctipes
AAACAAAATGGGAGATCGAACTCGTTTAGACAGAACACTTAAACGCAACCAAACAGTAGCCAAGACAAATAAACGCCTTATACAAACATTTTGTATCTGATATGCAAGTGTAGTTGTAGTGTAGTGTAGTGTGTGTGTGTGTGTGTGTGTGTGTGTGTGTGTGTGTGTGTGTTACTGTACATACCTGTAAGATATAATACACACCTATGAATGTGGTTTACTATCTGTGTGTGATGTTCAAACTGTACTAGCATATCAGGAAATAGTTTGGTTTTGGGAGGTGGATTAATACACGAGGAGTTGAAAGCCTGTACCTGGAGGGAATTATTTCGTAATTGTAGTCTTGCTCAGATAATATTATAATAAATCAATCACCAAGTGTAATGCCATGTAAGCCAGGAAACAGGACCAGAATTATAAAAATAATTGTAGCTAGTTGCTTGGGATAGTTTGGATAAATCAGTTGCTCCCAAATTATCCAACGCTGTACATCCTTCTTAACCAAAATTTATAGATAATTTTATCAACGAAGTATTAAAATGAGCAAGAGAGACAAAAAAGGTATGCTAGAGAAATTATAAACACTCTCCATCAGTCAGCTATTGGAAAAAAAAATGTGGAAAAAAATCACTCAATTTTTCCTCTAATATCAGAAAAACTCTTAAATTATTGGCTGGTGACTCGGGACAGTTTGTTTAGACTACGGTAGAGAAAATGTGTTAATGAAGGGAAGAATCTCTTTTTAATAAACTGTAGAGTTATCGATTCCTCCAAGCTAACCCAGAAACAAATCACCTCAATGTTACTAATAGAGGATTTGTTTAGTGACATACAGTACCTTGGAAGATTCAGTAGCAGTTCAATTTACCAAAGAGAGGTTCTGCCATTATGAAGATTCGAACCTATATACACCATAATTATTAGGAATCCAGCATAATTCTATTCTTACCACTCAGATGAATATCCTTTGGCCTCACACACTCCCTTTCAATTTTTTTCCAGTTTCTCTTTTCCTTCTAATTCGTTCATGCTTGCTGTCCACCTCTCTATCAATATTGATCACCTTATCCCTCTCCCTTTCATTTCTGTATCTGTATTCTTATCATTCTATTCCTTCGTGCTTGCTATCCCACTTCTCTATCACCTTCTCCCTCTCTCTTCTTTTATTATCCAACCTTTCCCTCTATTCTCTTCGTGCTTGCTGTCCCCACACTGTATCACCTTCTCCCTCTCCCATCTTCCTTTTCTTTTTATTCCTTCCATTTATTTCATTCCTTTTAATTTCCTTCGTACTTGCTTGCTTGCTGTCCCACCTCTCTATCACCTTCTCCCTCTCAATCAACTGTCTCTCCTTTCCTTTCCTTTTTCCTTCGTGCTAGCCAGGGCTGGACGGTCTTCTTTAACCATCAAATCAAATCACATGAAATACGCTAAACTTCAGCTGACCCTCATCCCCTAAAAAAAAAAAAAAAAAAAAAAAAAAAAAAAAAAAAGCGGTGCTTAAAGAGCTAATTACCACTTCGGACAAATACCGTAAAAATCCGAGTGCTCTTTTCATGTTCAGTGCTCATTATCGCCAGACCAGTACAGCCGTGAATTAAATGGTCTCAATACCGAAACTTTCCCTTCCACATTTGTAGTCTCTGTTCTATTAATTAAAGCGTTTATACGTGTGTAATATAAAACAGCTATACTGTAATGTTGTCAAAAGGTTAGGTTAGGTTAGGTAGAATATGAAGTACTGTACCGACTGTAATGTTGTCAAAAGGTTAAGGTTGGACTAAGTTTGGTTAGGTAAAATATGAAAGTATTCACTGTAATGTTGTCGAAAGGTTGGGTTAAGTTCGGTTAGGTTAAGTATAATTTGTAGCACCTACTACAATGTTATCAAAATGTTAGGATAGGTTAGGTTGAATATGAAGCAACTATTGTTATGTTGCAAGATGTTAGGTTAGGGTTAGGTATGAGGGACCAAATGTAATGCTATCAAATGTCAAACATTCTATTTGTGTGTTCATTATCATATCAATTGTAGGGTAAGTCGTTCATGTAGCAAATGTACACACGATAAAAAAAAAAAAAAAAAACTATATACAGGAGGGGTGTGATGTGTTGTGTAAATGATCATCACAGCTCATGATGCCCCGGGAATAAACAAAATATATAGTTTCCAGTATCCATCTTTTTAAGGCGTCAGAATGTTTCACACAAGAATTGCACCCATATTTTTTTTATCGTGTTTACATTATGATAATATACATAAAGATGGTCTAATGTACTAGTGGCAACAAGAATTCGTACACACTGTTAGTTTCGAAAATGTACAACATAAAGGAAATGTAAGACTACGTAACTGCAATACAACATTAATATTAGATTTATTGTTTTGCAATCTCTAAGTCACTTGGTAGACCATTCATAACAGTACTATCAGAATAATAACCTTTCTTTCCATATAGCCTGTGTAAGAATTCCTGTGGCCAACCGTACCACAAGTATAATAATAATTACTCCCTTTAATATTCTCGGTCACTCATCTGCAGCAAAGTTTAAAATATTACTCTAAAAAACTGTAAAACATGAATGAAATATTTTTACAGGTAAGCTCATCATTATGTTTGAATATTATAATAATGAGAACTCCACTCCACACTACATTACAAAAGCCTTTATGTTGTGTGTGAACGAGTGGTATAATTCCCTTCTGTATACACACTCGTCTCAATACCACTGATGGCCACACTCTCAGTTAGGGTAGGGTAGGGTAAGTTAGGGTAGGGTAGGTTGGATTGGGTAGGGTAAGGTAAAGTTGAGTTAAGTTGGCTTTGGTTGGGATGGGTTAGTCTAGGGTAGGGTTGGGTTTGGTTAAGTTAAGGGTTCTTACAATTATCTATTCATGGGTATAATGAGCTGGGAAAGACAACGAGACTACTTTTAAGAAAGAACAAAAATTTTCACCTATTTAAATTTTTAATGCCTTTTGGCCAGGTTGAGACGAGGTCGCATACGAAAGGGAAATATGCTACAAGGAATCTCTCTCTCTCTCTCTCTCTCTCTCTCCTCTCTCCTCTCTCTCTCTCCTCTCTCTCTCTCTCTCTCTCTCTCTCTCTCTCCAGCACGCTTTGAAATCCGAGTCATTGAAGCACTAAATGTAGCCTGAAATAATTATAATATAAATAGTGACACCGAGTTATATTTAGAGTGTCCGTGTGTAAATATTACTACGTTGTCATTCCCACTGTACCATACTGAAGTTCATCCACCTTTCACACGGGATCATTATGTGCAGTGTATATATGTGCTCATTATCACGACAAATTGGAGTGCAATGTTTTTACACCATATGTTTATCTATAAAGGAGAAATGGTTGTATTATTTTTTTTCTTATCCCTTTTATTATTATTATTATTATTTTTTTTTTTTTTTTTTTTTTCAGGAGGAACCTTGCTTGCCACTTCTTCAGATAATTCCTTCGGACCTCAAAATATTCCCAGTCAAACCCTGAGGACGGAAGGTCTACAATGATTGAAAACAAAGGCAGGAATCATTTCGTGTAAATAACTAATGAAGAGGCTTGGAAACTGACGAGGGTGTAAGAGAGATGACAATGTTGGGGTGGAAAGACCTTGTAGCTTCGTGAATAGTAAACAAAACTCCACAAAATAAACCACGTGATGTGTACAGTCGGCGGCAACAAAAGTCGTGTTGCCACATTTGCCAGTTTTGAAGTACAGTTAGCAAACTGTGAATTGCGACAAATGTTGATGGGGGGAAACGTTAACTATATTAACATCCACAACTATTTGTAGAGACCATAAGTATGTAGCACAAAAAGATATGTACAATTCCTTCTGTATTACATTCTTATAACAATAAATAACTATAGACATTAATTATAATTATCGTTCAATCAAAACTTGTCGCAATTCGTATTCTGCCAACTGTACAATATGGAAATAATTGTAAGCTTCACAGTCTGGTACCTTGAAAAACAAAAAGAAGGTTATTTATTCATTTGCTCCCTGGATATTGTAACTCTGTGTTGGTGGTGAATGTGTTTGTTTATTCAATGATGATTAAGCCTTTGTGTTATACTTCAAGAAGCGTTGAGTGAGACGACACTAATTTTGACACCGACTGTATTGTAACTTCTTTATGTTAATTAACTAACGAACACGACTTTAGTGATAAAATGAGTATATATAGACCTCAAACTTGTACTACATCCAACTCATATTATCTAAGGAAGGGGTGGTAACCTCTCATTGGTAAATTGTTGTTTTACTGATTCCTCTAAACTATCCCAGGAAACAAATCACCTCAATGTTACTAATTGGGAATCTGTTTTGTGACGTGGGTTGGAGGATTCACTAAAGCTCCAAATTACTGTCAAAATGTTCTCTCCTTAATCATAGCCACACTGTCAGGGGCTCACATCTAGCTGCAAGGCTATAAATACCACCTTGACAAATAACCAACAACACAACACAACTCTGTACACACACTGCCCATCCATACATCTATTGTGGTGTGTGTGTGTGTGTGTTTGTGTGTGTGTGTGTGTGTGTGTGTTATCCCGACAAAAATGCACCGATTCCATGTAAGTCATATGTGTTTTAATTAGTCTTGGATTCCATTATATTTACTGAACAAGCCAAGTCTAAATAATATTAATAATAATAGAATATAATACATTATTATATCCAAGACCACACAATCAATAATTATCCCTGAACATTGAACTAATAATACTGACTTGGGCCACAATTTGTTTTCTCGTATATATTATTATCATCATCACACGCACACATCGTTTAACATTCATACATCACTGCTTAATCCAAACTTCACAAACGATGCAATTACAAACACACACACACACACACACGCACAGAGAGAGAGAGAGAGAGAGAGAGAGAGAGAGAGAGAGAGAGAGAGAGAGAGAGAGAGAGAGAGAGAGAGAGAGAGAGAGAGAGAGAGTGAGAGAGGAGGAAATGGTAAGTGAAAAGTGTCATACTGTAACAGGAAGATCATCCCACACCACTCACCATTATTTCCCTCCCCCTCCACACTGCCTAACATATCAACCCACACCACCCAACATTTATTCCCTCCTTCTCACTCATCCCCTCCCCTAACACACCCTACCCTGGGTTAATCGGGGGTGAATACAGCTACTGAGGTCAAAGTTCATCCAGAGGTCAAAAGTTCAGTGTAGGTTTTAAAGAGGAAGAGAGTTGGTTGGTAAGATGGATGGGGTGTTGTATGGTATTTAATTATCTATTATTATTTTCATGTGTGGGTGTTCGTGTTTTGTGGCTATTTTATGTTATTCCGGAGGTCAATAATTCAGTGTAGGTTTTTAATAGGACTAGAGGTGGTGGGTAAGATGGATGGGGTGAGGTATGGTATATAATTATGATCTACTATTATTTTGATGTGTGGGTGTTTGTTTGTGTTTGTGGCTAGGGGTATTCTTTCTGTAGGTCAATTTCTTATGCCTGTTTCTGAGATGATCTACCTTTTAACACTTTCACTCACTCACAAACACAAGTAAGTAAGTAAGTAAGTAAGTAAGTAAGTAAGTAAGTAAGTAAGTAAGTAAGTAAGTAAGTAAGTAAGTAAGTAAGTAAGTAAGTAAGTAAGTAAGTAAGTAAGTAAGTAAGTCAGTCAGTCAGTCAGTCAGTCAGTCAGTCAGTCAGTCAGTCAGTCAGTCAGTCAGTCAGTCAGTCAGTCAGTCAGTCCAGTCAGTCAGTCAGTCAGTCAGTCAGTCAGTCAGTCAGTCAGTCAGTCAGTCAGTCAGTCAGTCAGTCAGTCTCAATAAACACCAACAGCACCTTTCCTTCCTTATCACAAAACACACAGTAGGTTTTATTTCAGTTAAGCTTATCGTAGCTTATCAGGAGGAAGAGAAGAGGAATTACACACACACACACACACACACACACATAACCATAGCCACAATCATATCTACAATCATACCCACAATCATAGCCATAACTACAACCATAACCTTAGCCCCCAAGACACACACACACACACACACACACACACATAACCATAGCCACAATCATAACTACAACCATACCCACAATCATAGCCATAATTACAACCATAACCTTAGCCCCCCAGACACACACACACACCACTACTTCCATAACCACAACGACAACTACAACCACAATCATAACCTAAACACACACACACACACACACACACACACACACACACACACACACACACACACACACACACACACACACACACACACATAAAACTGTCATATTTATGTAAAGTGAAACACCTTGGTATACTCGTGGCACAAAGAATATGAATTGCACTGAAAACTTAACCCTTACTTACTTTGACTGTCAACATTTTATTAAGAATATTTATTGGTCCACTTGGTTATTAATATACCCAAAAATATAAAGGATATCACATTTTTGGTACAGTAGAGTGTCTTGATTCCTCCAAAATATGTCAGGCAACAGAACCAGATGAACAAAAATAATGGGGGCCTGTTACTTTTTAATGTTGCTCCAAATTTACCAACACTATACAACCCTCTTAAAATGAATGCAATCAGTCAATTGTGCAGTTTATTCTATGAAGTCATTTGTATACAACGAAATACTGGTGTTATTCTGTAACTTCCCTTTATACGGTACTATCAGTCAGTCATTTACCCTTACTCTTATTTTTTTTTTTTTTTCATTATCTGCTCTCTCCCTACACATATGCATTGAAAAATTAATACACACACACACATACACACACACACATACACACACATACAGGTATCCATAATATACATACAGGCACCCACGAGTACATACGTACGCATAATAGTACATGCCTAGATATATGACATTGTATACACAAATCACTGTTTATTGTACAGTACTGTGTATATTACTTATTCACAGGAGAAGCAAAGACATTCTCCGTTGACTAACCATTACACCAAAATAATATTCGAATCTCGCTTGATAACTCACGAACAGAAAACTGCTTAGAATCTAGCACTGGTCTTCTTACGAAAATACTGCAGAATGTTAATAATCTTGTATATATATATATATATATATATATATATATATATATATATATATATATATATATATATATATATTGGTAAATCTGGAGTCACTGATAAATGCAAACTAATCCAAGCAACTGGATACCATTATATTTATTCATTGGTTTTGTTTCCTGACATACTTTGTAGGAATCAAGGCATTCTAATGTATAGCACCAAGCGTATACTATCTCATTAACTGAAAGACGCCACATAGTTACAGCAAAGCGTGTTGGTGTCTCATTACAAAATATGTCGTAATATTAATATTATCAGAACTGATCATTTAAAGGATATAACAGCTTTGGTCCCATTGTATTTCCATTAAATTATGTTTCAATGACATGGTGGCCTGTTGCTTGGAATAATTTGGAGGAATCAATTGCTCCAGATATACCATTAACACTGTACTACACCCTCAATGGAAATAGTAGTCAATCATACGGTGGGATAATAACACAATGATGTGAAAACTGTATTGAAGGATGTGGTACAGTGTTGGTGGTAAATGTGGATCAATTGATTCCTCCAAACTATTCCAAGCAACAACCGACCACTATTATTTTTTTGTCATTTAGTCCTGTTTCCTGGCATGCATTGGAGGAACCAAAAGCTCCAATGTATGAAAAATATGCTTCTATTCCCTTAAAGTTTTATAAGAGGGCATTACTGAATACATAACTGTGTTGACTGCCTCGTGTAATTTTCATAATAATATTCTTTACAAACTTTGGTGCTTAGAGATGAAAGGAGGATGAGTGAGAGAGAATGTGAGTGGGAGAGAATGTGAGTGGGAGAGGAAGTGAGAGGGAGAGGAAGTGAGTGGGAGAAGAAGTGAGTGGGGGAGAATGTGAGTGGGAGAGAATGTGAGTGGGAGAGAATGTGAGTGGGAGAGGAAGTGAGTGGGAGAGGAAGTGAGTGGGAGAAGAAGTGAGTGGGAGAAGAAGTGAGTGGGAGAAGAAGTGAGTGGGAGAAGAAGTGAATGGGGGAGAATGTGAGTGGGAGAGGAAGTGAGTGGGAGAGGAAGTGAGTTGGAGAGAATGTGAGTGGGAGAGAATGTGAGTGGGAGAAGAAGTGAGTGGGGGAGAATGTGAGTGGAGGAGAATGTGAGTGGGGGAGGAAACGGGAAAGTGGGTGGGTGGATGGGGGAGGAAGTGGGTGGGGGAGTAGGAGCATGGATGAGAGAGAACATGGAGACGAAATGACTGATAAGAGAGAGAGAGAGAGAGAGAGAGAGAGAGAGAGAGAGAGAGAGAGAGAGAGAGAGAGAGGCAGGACGTATATAAAAAGGAATAGAGATAGACGGAGATGAAGTCAATGGAACACACACACAGAGAGAGAGAGAGAGAGAGAGAGAGAGAGAGAGAGAGAGAGAGAGAGAGAGAGAGAGTTGAGGGTAAAGGTGAAGGGTAGTCACACTGGGTGGAAAGGTCCAACAACCACACACACACACACACACACAAATTATTCAAATGGTCTGGCTCTCTCTTCCCTTCCTATCCTCACACAACTCACGTCTTTCACTCACCCCCCCCCCTCCCTCTCTCTCCCTCTCTCTCTCTCTCTCTCTCTCTCTCTCTCTCTCTCTCTCTCTCTCTCTCTCTGCGTGTGTGTGTGTGTGTGTGTGTGTGTGATAGCTTAGCCTTAGACAAATTACTCATCCTTATGTGTTCAAATGTTATGTTTATTAATGATAAAGATGAGTGATAGATGTGTCATCTAAGCAGTTTTGTCTGTATGGTAAAGTGTTAATGTACAGCTGTATGTATGACACTTAGAATAGAAGCTGTGTTAGCGAGTAAGGTAATAGTTTCCGTCACGCCTGTCTGTCCGTTTGTCTGTCTTTCCGTTAAGGCTCTAGTGACCTAATTAATTGACCTAGGACCTTCATATTTAGTATACTGATGGGTAAGGCCATTATCTCGGCCACGTTTGATCACCGACAAAATTTGACCTGCCCTTTGACTAAAAATAGGTCACTGACAGTAATTATGTATGAATAATTAAATTATTAAAATATGTTTTTACAAAATTTCAGTTTTCGTTGTTCTTTTTAATAATAATACAACACAACTTGACCACTTGACTATCTTGACCCAAGTACTGTCCTTTAGGTCAAAGGGAGGAAAGGATATTATTTGAAGGAAGGTAGAAAATTAAATCTTTGATTATATATCTAAGAAGCGGGCAGAATATTTCCAACATGGTCGGAATCTATTTCTACTAGCTAGTTCTTTGTAAATATGGTCAATCAAATATTATATGATTATATGATTCTCAGCCCAGATAATTATTAAAACATACAGTATATGTGAACTGTAATTCTGTACAGATCCCTCTCCTTCTCTCTCATCTCACACCTCCTCAGTACTAATGATCGTCTCACTCAAGTCTACTCCTCTTACTCAGATCTCTCTCTCTCTCTCTCTCTCTCTCTCTCTCTCGTCCTTTTATGTACATTTTATTTGTTTTTGTTTTATCTTCTTTCTTTCTCCAACTTTCTCTCCCTATCCCTCTTCTTCCCTTATTAAAACTCCCCATTCCTTTTCCATTCCGTTCCTCACCTCTCACCAGTTTTCTTTCCTCAGTTTTCTTCCTATTTATCTCCTCATTTATCTCGTCCCTCCATCTTCTAATCACTCTCCTTATTGTTCTCCTTATCCATTTCTCTTCCCATTTCTCTTGCAGTTGCTTTATCTGTCTCTCTCTCTCTTTTCCTTTCGTCCCTTTTCCCTTCTAGTCTTTCTGTCTATTCCAATCCTCCTGTCTCTTTACCTATCCTGCTCCCTCTCTTACCATCTTCCTAGTTCTCTCCATATCCCTCTATCTCTCTCTCCTACTTCCTATTTCTCTCCCATTTTTCCTCCTCTCTCCCACCTCCTCCTACCTCACTCTCCCTATCCTCCACTCTCTCCCATCTTCCTACTCTCTCTCTCTCTCTCTCTCTCTCTCTCTCTCTCTCTCTCTCTCTCTCTCTCTCTCTCTCCTACTTTTCCACGTACCTAACTCCCCATCCCCCCTTCTTCCCCATCCCCAGTCCCTCCCTTCATCTATAATTCCCCATCTGAGGCCGTGAGGTGGAACAGTCACTCCCCAGACACAAACATTCACCCAACTTGACTAAAATAAATCTGATCTACGGCGACGTAACAGCTAAGGTCATATGGCGCCGGAGGAATGGATGGAAGTGACTGCTTTGTTGAGAAATGATGGTGGGATTTGGTGATGGATTGTGGTGGAAAACATAGATTAGAAATGGGTGAAGCAAAATAAACTTGTATTTGATAGACAAGAATGGAAGAGATTAGCAAGGAGGAATATATGTTAAGAGTGTCCATCTGGTTTTAAAGGGGAGATTGTCTTGTTGGTGAATTAGAAGGTCTGTGTCTGTGATTCCTCCAAACTATGCTTGGATACAGGTGACCTTAAGGTAACTTTAATGAAGGATCTGTTTCGAGTCATTGTTTGGAGAAATCAGTAGTCCACAAATATATTCTCAAAATAATCTCTCGTCAACATTACAGTTTATGGAATGGCTCCTCTCACGAAAGTAAAACTAAGCTACTTTATTTTGGATGTGTGTATTTGTGTGGGAGGAATTTGAGAATAGTGTGGGCTTGAAAGGGTGAGTGAATGAGAGTGTGGCCCATTTCACTTGGCATTCTATCCATCTCTCTTATTTTTCGTTTACTTTTTCTGTACATTTTTCCCTAGGCAAAAAGGCCCTCACTCCTTGAGGAATGGGATGGTGATGATAATGATGATGGTACCATGATGATGATGATGGTTATTATGATGGTGACGATTATGATGAGATGAAAATGATGATTATAATGGTTGTGAAAATGATCATTATAATGGTTGTGAAAATGATAGTGATGATGATTATGATAATTATAATGACAAGGACATTATGATACTAACAGAAAGATGATGAATTTTTCTATATTTTGGTTGTCAAGTTTTGTCCACACTGACTGTGTTGTTGGTCGGCCACTGTGTTGTGTTGTGTTGTGTTGTTGGTCGGCCACTGTGTTGTGTTGTGTTGTGTTGTGTTGTTGGTCGGCCACTGTGTTGTGTTGTGTTGTGTTGTTGGTCGGCCACTGTGTTGTGTTGTGTTGTGTTGTTGGTCGGCCACTGTGTTGTGTTGTGTTGTGTGTTGTGTTGTTGGTCGGCCACTGTGTTGTGTTGTGTTGTGTTGTTGGTCGGCCACTGTGTTGTGTTGTGTTGTGTTGTTGGTCGGCCACTGTGTTGTGTTGTGTTGTGTTGTTGGTCGGCCACTGTGTTGTGTTGTGTTGTGTTGTGTTGTTGGTCGGCCACTGTGTTGTGTTGTGTTGTGTTGTGTTGTTGGTCGGCCACTGTGTTGTTGTGTGTTGTGTTATGTTGTGTTGTGTTGTGTTGTTGGTCGGCCACTGTGTTGTTGTGTGTTGTGTGTTGTGTTGTGTTGTTGGTCGGCCACTGTGTTGTGTGTTGTGTTGTGTTGTTGGTCGGCCACTGTGTTGTGTGTTGTGTTGTGTTGTTGGTCGGCCACTGTGTTGTGTGTTGTGTTATGTTGTGTGGTGTGTTGTGTTGTGTTGTGTGTTGTGTTGTGTTGTGTTGTTGGTCGGTCACTGTGTTGTGTTGTGTTGTGTTTTGTGTTTCATAAGAAGATTCATGAACCTGTCAACTTTATCTCAGGTTCCGTCACTCTTACTATGAGATTGAATACTAATGGTCCATCCAGGCAGACCAACCCTTCCATCAACCCTTCCACTGACTCGTCCATCAACCCTTTCATCAACCCTTCTACTGACTCTTCCACCAAACCTTCCACTGACTCTTCCACCAACCCTTCCACTAACTCATCCACCAACCCTTCCATCAACCCTTCCACTAATTCCTTCATCAATCCTTCCATCAACCCTTCCACTAACTCATCCACCAACCCTTCCATCAACCCTTCCACTGACTCGTCCATCAATCCTTCCACCAACCCTTCCACTAACTTTTCCACCAACCCTTCCACTAACTTTTCCACCAACCTTTCCACTGACTCCTTCATCAAACCTTCCACTAACCCTTCCATTGACTCTTTCACCAACCCTTCCACTGCCTGTCCATCAAACCGTCCACCAACCCTTCCACCAACCCTTCCACTAACCTTTCCACGAACCCTTCTACCAACTCTTCCACTAACCCCTCCACCAAACCATCCACCAAACCATCCACCAACCCTTCCGCCAACCCTTCCACCATCCTTTCCAGCAACCCCTTCACCATCCCTTCCACCAACATTTTCAGCAATCCTCCTTCCACCAACCGTTCCACCAACTCTTCCACCAACCCTTCCACATCAACAGACTTTATAGACGCATAATAACTAATGATGACAATAGACCCACAATGTACCGATACTTTATGGGTTGAGTGTACAGTAATATTGTGTTTGTGTTAAGTGTGTCATTACATTAATTATTTACTTTAGTACTTTTAACCAACAACAAGATATTTTGATTCGTGGATGAAAAAGGTGTAGGACGAAGGAGAAGGTAATAGAGGAGGGACAGCAAGCACGAAGGAAAGAGAAGGAAAGGAGGGACAGGGAGAAAGGTGATAGAAAGGTGGGACAGCAATCAATAAGGAAATAGAAGGAAAGGAGGGACAGGGAGAAAGGTGATAGAGAGGTCAGACAGCAATCACTAAGGAAAAAGAAGGAAAGGAGGGACATTATGCCTTATGCAAGAATATTCGTAATGTTGACGATGGCACAGTACCGGTACGATGGCTCTTTAATGTGTCCAGGGAGCTATCGTACTGTTACTACTACACCATCGTCAACACCAACCATCATTGTTCTTACATACGGTCCACAGAGTCTTTGTCCTTATCAACACACCACTTGTCAACTAAGAAACATTTTATCTTCACTCACTAATATTTCCCAATAAACTTAACCTAACCTAACCTTCATTTCCCATCATTCACCCAAACAATCAGTCAACAATCCAACCTGTTATCCAGCCTAATCTAACCTAATATTTCCCACCACCCAACTAACCAACCACCTAACCTAACCTATCCTAACCTACCCAAGCTATGTCTGACATTTCCCACCACTCACCGAATTTACTAACCAACCGAGTCTAAACTTAACATTTCCTACCACCCACTCAATCAACTAACCAACCAACCAATCTAACCTAACTTAGTCAAACTTAACCTAACCTAATATTTTCCATCACCCAATCAACCAAACAAACCTAACGAAACCTGACCTAATATTTCCCAGTTCCCACCCACTCAACCAACAATTCCCAGTCCTAACCCAAACTCAACCCAATCCAACCCAACCCAATCTAACTAAACCTAACCAAACTTTTCGTAATATCCACTCACCCACCCAAACAACTAACCAACCTAATCTAATCTAACCTTCACTCACTAATATTTCCCACCACCCATCCACCAACAAGCCAATCTAACCTAACCTAGTTTAACTTAACCTAGCCTAACATTTCCCATTAACCTGACCTAATTTTTCGCACCACCAACCCAACCCAACCAAACCCAAGCCAACCTTCCTCAACCAAATCCAACTAATCTAACTTTCACTCACTAATATTTTCCACCGCGAACTCAACTCAACCAGCCAACATTTAGCGTGTGTTGTCAGCTTCTCCTTCAAGCTGAGTTATTCTTACCCTGGGTCTGGTCTTGTTATTGCCTCTCCTCTCTCGTATATTTACCTCTTTATACACCACTCTAAAACACTTCTTTTTATAGCTCATTTGACCACCTATTTTTATTATTATTATTATTATTTTCATTTTTTTTATTATTATTATTTTTATTATTATTATTATTATTATTATTATTATTATTATTATTATTATTATTATTTACAGTGTTCATTTCATTGCAAATATTTGTTTTCTATTTTTATCACATTGGCGGATCAGTGTGTGTGTGTGTGTGTGTTAGAGAAAGATATATACAGTATATATGGGGAGAGAGAGAGAGAGAGAGAGAGACCCACTATAAAGCATTTCCAAGCAAAAATAGGACACTATTTCTGTTAATTTTGTCTTATTTTCGTGACATAGTTTGTGGGAATCCAGACGACATTCTAATGTACCAAAAGTGTTTTTAACTCCTTAACAAAATATTTATAGGTAGAATAAAATATTGTCTCAATATTTAGTTAACACCAACCACTCATAGTTCAATATTAAAGAGATATTGATTATAATTGTATTGAAGCTGTCTGTTAGGAAAATATTCATATATTACGAAATAAAAGTCTTAGATTAATTAAAGCATACTGGACCCATAAATATCTTTTGGAAAGAAGAAAAGTATGAAGGGAAAAGTATGAAGGGAGATAATATAATGTTTTGACGTAAAATGTCCTTCCTTCCCTGGCCTGGTTCTCCCTCCATACCCCCACCCCCCCTTCCCCTCCCTCCATACCCCCACCCCCCTTCCCCTCCCTCCATACCCCCACCCCCTTCCTCTCCCTCCATACCCCCACCCCCCTTCCTCTTCCTCCATACCCCCACCACCCCTTCCTCTCCCTCCCTCCACCATCACCACAGCCCCTCTACCCCCCCTCCCCCCTCCCACACAAAGGCTGTGGGTTCCGGGTAACTTAGGTCGGGAATTTTTGCAAAAGCCGGATCGTCTTTCTTCAACTCTTTCCTTTCCTTCCTTCCTTCTCCCTAACACATGAGTCTTCCCAGCCTTTCCTTTCCTTCCTTTCCTTAACAAATGAGTCTTCTATCCTTTCGTTTCCTTTCCTTCTTTCTCCCTAACACATGAATCTTCCATCCTTTCCTTCTTTCCTTCCTTCTTCTTAACAAATGAGTCTTCTATCCTTTCCTTTCCTTTCCTTCTTTTGTGTGGTATAATTTATTGAATGCAATTGTTGATTTCTTCTTGTTTATTCCTTGTTGTGTGTGTTATTGTTTCCTTTTTGTTCTGTGTGTTACTATAAATCTTGCTGTGTGTTATTATTTATTACGTATTTTATTGTTCTTTCCTCACTTTTCCATTCCTCCTCACATGTATTCTATTACTCTTCACCCTCCATTTCTCCTGTTATTTATTCTATTACTTTCTCCTGTTCTGTATTCTATTTTTCCCCTTCATTTCTCCTGTTATGTATTCTATTATTTTATTCATCCCATTTCTCCTGACATGTATTCTCCATTGCTTTCTCCCCATTTCTCCCCTCATGCATATATTCTTCCTGTCAGAGAATATTTTTGAGGATGAAAGAAGACCGCCTTAGGACTGGAAGATACTGTAGGAAAAAGAAGGTGATAGAGAGAAGAGACAGCAAACACGAAGGCAATAGGAGGAAAGAAGGGACAGAGAGAAGGTGATAGAAAGGTGGGACAGCAGACACGAAGGCAATAGGAGGAAAGTAGGGACAGAGAGAAGGTGATTGAAAGGTGGGACAGCAGACACGAAGGCAACAAAATCAAAGGAGGGACAGAGAGAAGGTGATAGAGAGGTGGGACAGCAAAGACGAAGGAAAGAGAAGGAAAGGAAGGACACTTGAATTGAAAGGGAGTGGCTAAGGTCAGAAGGGTCGCCAAAACCCTTTCAGTATTTTCACGAAATATTAGTTTTTCTAAACTTTTTAATCACGTTTATATTTTGTGTGTGTGTGTGTGTGTGTGTGTGTGTGTGTGTGTGTGTGTGTGTGTGTGTATATCACGGAACACTTCTTTCGCATCTTTTTGCCAAACACATATAGCTTCTTTCATTATAATCTATTGAAAGGGGCTGTCATTTTAATCTTCTTCTATCGTTCCTTACACGTTTAGTTTCTTTTCTTCAAGTATGATTTATGTGGACATTTGTTATATTTTTCTTCATACATTTCTTAGTTAACAGTAATCTTGTATTAATTTCTTGTTGTTACGTAATGACTCTGAGGTTAAAGGTGTGGGTTGGTGAAGGTGTGGTTTTGGTGATGGTGGTAGTGAATGAATATAGAGGTAGGTTGGTGATGGGGGTTGTGGTAGTAGTGGTGGTGGTGGTGGGTAGGGAGTGGTGGTGGTGGTGGGTAGGGAGTGGTGGTGGTGGTGGGTAGGGAGTGGTGGTGGTGGTGGGTAGGGAGTGGTGGTGGTGGGTAGGGAGCGGTGGTGACAGTAGAGATTGTGGTGTTAGTGGTGGTGGTAAAGGTGATGGTGGTGGAGATGGTGGTGTTAGTGGAGATGGTGATAGAGGCGAAGGTGGTGGTGTTAGTGATACAGAAGAGAGCCGAATTAGTGGTGGTAATGGTGGTGGAGTCTGAGGAGAGACACAAACACATAGACAGGAAGTGAAAGTTCGTCTGTGTTGTAGTGATGGAATTCCTCGTTTGACCCAGTTCATACACTCCCTCACCCTTACACACCCTCTGAAACAAACATAGTGTGGTATTTATACACACACACACACACACACAAATAGAGTTAGGCAAGGATATGGAAGGAGTAGAAGAAGGAATTAGAGTAACGAAAATCGATATATGTAAGAGTTATATTCTACAGTGCAATAATCAGTGAGGTTAATATTAAAATACATACATAAATTTATAAATTAATTAATAATCTTGAGGGGAGAATCTTTTTTGGTATATTGGATGGCTACTGATTCTTCCAAACTATCCCAGGCTATTCGAAGCAGACCTGGCTGGATACATATTATGGCTCGTGACTGTACATGCGAATGAGAAGTTGGTTTGCAATATTGGTGTGAACCCTCCTGACCCCACCACCCCCACAGCTGACGTCACTGCGGGGGGAGGCAGGGGGGTGCCAGTTTGGGGATGACAAAGGGACTGCAATAGTGATAAACACATTCTTCTTAGTACCAACAAGACAATGTATGACTTAATGTAAATAATATACACTCCAATTCTGCAAAATACTATGCACTCGAAATATGCAAAGATACACTCGACTATGTAAAATTCTGTAATATACACTCGACTATGTAAAATTCTGTAATATACACTCGAAATATATACATGAAATACACCTGAACTATGTATCCTATATATGCACTCAAAATATGTAAATTATTATACACTCAAAATATGTAAATTATTATACACTCTAAATATGTAGGCAGACTAAATATACACTCTAAATATGTAGGCAGACTAAATATACACTAGAAATATGTAAGCAGACTAAATATACACTAGAAATATGTACAAAAATACACACTGGAAATATGTAGCCTAAATATGCACTTGAAATCCGGGTTGCTTGCAAATATAAACGAACGACTGAAGGCACTCACCAGACATTGCACTCAGCACAACAAGTTATGTCATGAGTCACAGTGCCTCGCAGACCAAAACTTTACTCCAGTTGTGATTGTCCCACTTTTCAGATGTGATGTTTTAGGCCACAGATGTGACGACACCGTGATGACAACGAGTATAGTTTTAGATTTGGGTCACAGCATCACATTCATAGATATATATTAGTTATGGGTATTATTCTATTCATATATACGTTGTCTCATACGATTAATTTCTTTCAGATTATTGTCACATCAATGCATTTATATATAATTTATAGTTATCTATATTATTCTTTTCATATACTGTACATAGTCTCATACGGTTCGTTCCTCTTAGATTATGGTCACAGCATCGCATTCCTAGATAATAATTATTGTTATTATTCGTTTCGTATTCATTGTCTCATGTATACAATTAATTCCTTTTAGATTTAAGTCAGAGCATCGCATTCATAGATTATTTGTATTGTTAATATTGTTTTCGTATACATTGTCTCATATTCTTCATTCCTTTCAGATTAATAATTAGATTGATTGCCCAAATACAAGTCCCATTTATGAATCAGTTTGCTTGGACAGCAGCTCCTATGACCCAATGATTATTTTTTTTTTCGTCTCAGCTTTATATTAGTTATTGGAATCATTATCATCTTTTCTCAGCATCCTTTCGTGAATGATGTTGAGTATACCAGGAAACATGACTTGATTAACAAATTTTTGGGGTCCTGTTGCCTTGAATATGTATTTTTGGAGGAATCATTTGCACCAGAATTACCAACACTGTACCAACCACTCAACACAGAAATATTATTCACGTTATTCATGAACTACAATATGTGATCCATTTGTTGCCCGGGGAAGGTAAAATCGATACCTGGTACTCGTTTTCACAGCATCAGGGAAGGCCTTAATGTTCACTCTGTATACCTGTCAATTTTCATCACTTATGGTAACAACATCATTAAACTCATGTTGCACACTAAAGGAGTGAAACAAATATTTTCTGCCTACTATACAATATTATTCATACGTCTTCTATTCTTTAGCACCTTCACTATATACTGTACTGTGTTATGCTTCTCGTGGCCAAAATGCACAGACTCTCTTCCAAGTAATGTGACCTTATAGAGTCTATATGTTCCGGGTATAATCCAGTGTTTATAAGTTGCTGATAAGTAATCAGTTATGTACAACTTTAGTGTAATTTATATTGGAATATTTACCGAAAAAGCCAAGATATCAAATGAGGGAGCCTCTACATTTTCGCTAGGTTAAGCAGAAATGAAGAATAATACACGTCCTTGGAAATATATACACACTAATTTTACAGAAATACAAATTAGACCACTAACTCAAACACTCATTCTCACAACTCTAAAAAAAAACCTCATTTTCACAACTCTAACACGAAGGGCCTTATGCACGAACATTGATGGTGTTGACTATGGTATGTTACCGGTACGATGACTCCCTCGACCCAATACAGATCCATCGTAGCAGTACCACACCATAGTCAACACCACCATGGATATTGTTACATACGATGACTCCCTAGACACACACACTACAAATCCATGGTAGCAGTACCACACCATTGTCAACACCATCATGGATATTGTTACATACGATGACTCCCTAGACACACACACTACAGATCCATGGTAGCAGTACCACACCATTGTCAACACCATCATGGATATTGTTACATAGGCTACGGTCCAAACACACATTATACATACAACACAGGTAGTCTTGTCTGTCCAATATCCTGCACTAGACCACATCACATACACTACCCTCACTCCTTACTCACATAACATTTTCACTTACCTATTTTCTCTAATCTTTTATTCCGGACTTTACCTACCCATGTTACCTATCCTTTTATTCATGTCCGTACCTATCCATTCTATCTCTCCTTTTCCTGCCTTAACCTACCCATTCTATCTATCTTTTATTCCTGTCTTTACTTACCCATTTTACCTCCCGTATTATTCGTGCCTGCACCTATTTACCTATCCTACCTACATTGTCTATCTATCACATCCTTTACCTACCTATTTTATCTATTCTTCTATCACTACCTTTACCTACACATTCTATCTATCATTCTATCACTGCCTTTACCTATTTATTTTACCTATCCTTTTCCTGACACTACCTATCTATTCTACCTATCCTTTTCATGCCTCTACCTAGCGATTTACCAATCCATCTATGGCTCTTTTACTGCCTAAAATTATCCTTTTATTCCTCCTTTCACCAACCTATTTACCTATCCTTTTCCTGTCTTTACCTACCTATTTTATCTATCATTTTCTTACCTTTACCTATCTATTTCAACTATCCTTATACTTTTTTTACTTAATTAATTAACTTCTTTTATTATCCTCCTATTTCTCTATTACTGCCTTCAATTATATATTTTACCTATCCATTTACCCATTTTTCTATCCCTCTATAACTGCCATTACCTACCTATCCATTCCTTGCCTTTACCTACCTATATTACCTATCCCTCCATTATTACACCTTCCTTTCCACTGTATCTTTCCAACTTCCTCTCACACACATCAAGTTAAACCTTAATTAAGGGGAGATTCTCTTGTTGGTGAATTGGAAGGTTTCTGATTTCTCCAAACTATACCACGAAACAAATCCCCTAGTAGTAACATTAATTAAGGCCTTCTGTTTTACGACATAGTTAGGAGGAATCAGTAGCCCTCCAATTTACCCAGAAGAGAATCTCCCCTTAACTCATTTTTCTCTCACTAATAACAACAACACCCTTCCTCCTACTTATTCTTCCACTATACCAACTCAGCTTTTGTACACATCTTTTCTCTTTTCAACATGTAGCCCCACACGTCTAACACACTCCTATACCAAACCAGACTTGACAGCCAGCGTGAGTAGGGATTTCCTGACTTATGTTTGTGTGTAGAGAGTTGGTTCCTGCAGTGGTTCCTAAACACACACACACACACTCAAGCATGCAGACGTCAAACACACACACACACACACACACACACACACATACGTAAGCATGCAGACATCAAACACTCACACAAGCAAGCATGCAGACGTCAAACACACACACACACACACACACACACACACACACACACACACACACACACACATACGTAAGCATGCAGACATCAAACACTCACACAAGCAAGCATGCAGACGTCAAACACACACACACACACACACCACTAAACTCTATTCTATTCACTCACACACACACCACAAAATTCTATTCTATTCTCTTCCATTCTATTCACACACCCACACACAAACATATAACTAAAATAATACAGTATAAAGTTGGGTTGCTTCACCTATCTGATGGTACACTATGAGAATGCCAGAGGTGTGACATAAATGTTGACTCCTCTTGTGCCTGACAATGTTCACAGAAATTGATAGCTTCATGAATCTAATATTAGAGTCCATTCACGTCACTATGTATATCAGATCCTAAACAATATACAGAGAATCACACAAATCCATACTAACAAATATGCACAAGTAACAGGAGAGAGAGAGAGAGAGAGAGAGAGAGAGAGAGAGAGAGAGAGAGAGAGAGAGAGAGAGAGAGAGAGAGAGAGAGAGAGAGAGAGAGAGAGAGAGAGAGAGAGAGAGAGAGTTACAAGGAGTTACAAGGAAAAGAAGTACCCTAGGAGACCTTACGATCCATACAAAGAGGGTACCTGTGGGTTTAGTTGCGCAAGTAGGCGACCGTCCTCGAATGTGTCATGTGAAACCATCAAGGAACACTCGCACAACGGCTTAAACACCTAGACGGTGATTTAAGGCTTTGTCTAATCTGGACTTGAACTGATCCACAGAGTTGCTGTTGACTACATCAGCAGGAAGCGCGTTCCAAGTACCGCAGATGCTGTATGTAAAGAATTTACCACACAGATCACGGTTGTAACGCTTCAGTTCAAGTTTGTAGCTATGATTCCTGGTTGTGCCCTCACTGAGTTGGAAAATGTCCCTGTAGTCTACATTGTCAAAGCCTCGTAGTATTTTAAACACTTCGATAAGCTGACCACGTAGTCTCCGGGTTTCCAAAGAGAACAGGTCGAGTTCTACCAACCGATCTTTATAGCTCTTGTGTCTAAGAGAGGGTATAAGTTTGGTTGCCCTGGCTTGCACTCGTTCCAATCTCGCGATATCCTTTCGGTAAGAAGGACTCCAAAACTGGACTGCATACTCCAGGTGCGGTCGGACAAGGGAATTGTACAGACAAAGTACTATCTCCTTGTTCCGGTATCCAAACTGTCGCTTTATGTACCCTAACATCCTTTGGTCTTTCTTCTCAGCCTCAATACACTGCTTTGAGAACTTGAGGTCGCTGGTGATAGTTACACCCAAGTCTTTCTCAGTATCAGTGCTTACGAGAGCATTGCCCTTAAGGTTATACTCTGTTCGGGAGTTTCTGTGGCCTATATGCATAACTTTGCATTTGTTCACGTTAAATGGCATTTGCCACGTGTCAGACCACTCCCCGATCTTCCTAAGATCTTCTTGTAAGTGGGTAGTATTTCCTTCTTTCGCGACATTCATACCAAGCTTAGTATCATCGGCGAATTTGGAAATCTTGGCAACCATGTCACCATCCACGTCATTAACATAGATGATAAACAGTAGTGGTCCCAGAACAGAACCTTGGGGAACACCGCTAGTAACGGGCACCCACTCTGAAGCCTGTCCATTCACTACCACCCGCTGCCGTCTGTCACTTAGCCAGTTCTCTATCCAATTTGCCACATTTCCGTCTATGCCCAGTGCACGCACTTTCCGAAGGAGGCGGCGGAAGGGTTCCTTATCAAAGGCTTTCTGAAAGTCTAAGTAGACAACATCGACCGCTTTATCCCGATCATGCTCACTGAAAACAAAATGGAAGAATTCCACCAGATTTGTGAGGCATGACAGGTGCTGCCGGAACCCATGCTGGGAACCCCTCAGTAGCAAATTTGATTCTAAGTGTGCTGTTATTTTGTCCACCATGATGCTCTCCATGAGTTTACAGACTATCGAGGTTAAACTGATGGGTCTGTAGTTTGACGGTTGGCTAGCATCTCCCTTCTTGAAGATAGGAGTCACCTCTGCCTCACGCCAGTCTCTAGGAACGCATCCAGTCTGGATTACCCTGTTGAAGACCATGCACAGGTGCCGTGATACTTCACCATGCACTTCTTTCAACACTCTAGGTAAGAACCCATCCGGACCGGGGGACTTGTTTGCTTTTTATTCGATTATTTTTCTCTCGATTTCTTCTTGGGTGAAGACCATTGACTCCAACTTCTCACTGAAGGAGTCCAAAGGTTCGGGAATGGGACCACTCTCCTCAGAGAACACTGAAGAGAAGTACTCATTTAAGAGGTTAGCATTTTCTGCATCAGAGTGCATCAATGCTCCATCCTCATTCACCAAGGGACCGATCCTGCGTCTGATTGGTTTACGGCCATTCACATAACTGAAAAACTCCTTGGGGTTCTCTTTGCAGAGTCTAACCACACGGACCTCCTCAGCACGCTTAGCAGCCCTTATTTTGGACTTCACGTTTCGATTCAGTCTTCTATGACCGTCAAAGTCCCCGGATGCCTTTGCTCGACGATACGCAGTTCTCCTCTCCCTTAGTAGGTTACGGATTTCCCGATTAAACCACTTCGGTTGAATGAACTTCTGACCTGTTCCCTTCAGAGGAATAAAGCGTGACTGAAGTTCCATGAAGGAAGACAAGAATGACCTCCACAGATCATCAGCACTCTCTCCCTACTCTAGTTCCATTTCAGCAACGCCTTCACGAAGACCTGCAAAGTTCGCTCTCCCCATGTCTAATTTTCTATGAGAGAGAGAGAGAGAGAGAGAGAGAGAGAGAGAGAGAGAGAGAGAGAGAGGAACCAGAACAGTGAGTCAAGGTAAAGGGAGTAACACACATTTATTTAACTCTACTGGAGACTACAGTTTCCTCCAAACCATGCCAACAAACAATACCATACCAACAAACAGAAATTAAAGCATCATGTTTCCTGGAGTCGTGTGAAGTCATCAGTTGCTCCAGAAATGCCAGCACAAAGAGAGTGTTTGCAGTAAGGGGATAAAACAGTGTAGGTAAATCTGGAGCAACTGATACCTCCTCCAAACTATTCCAAACAACAGCCTACTATTGTTTTTGTTAATTTTATCCTGTTTCCTGGCATACTTTGGAGGAATCATGGCCCTTCAATGTGTACCAAAAGTGTGTATGTTACCCGTTTAAGGAGAGATTCTTTAGTTAGTGAATTGGAAGGCTACTGATTCCTCTTCACTATGCCACGAAACAAATCACCTCAATGGTACTAAAGGGAGATCCGTTTCCTGGCATAGTAAGGAGGAATCAGAGACCATCCAATTCACCAACAAAAGAATCTCCCCTTAACCTAACTTAACCAACCCAACTCAACCCAACCTAACCTATCCACTTTAACCTAACCTAATCCAACCTAACCTAACCTAACCTAACCAACCCAACCCAACCAAACTTAACCACTATAACCTACGCCAACCTAACCTAACCCAATCAAACCTAACCTAACGCAACCTAACCTAACCTAACCTAAACCAACCTAACCACTTTAACCTAACCTAATTCAACCAAACCTAACTTAACCTAACCTGACCCAACCAAACCTAACCTAACTCAACCTAACCTAACCTAACCCAACCTAACCTAACCTAACCCCTCCACACTCACGTCATCTCACCAACACTTTTTAATTCACACTTCACATTAACATCTTTGTCACACGTCATCAAGCCTGGACGTCACATGGTACAGTATAAACACATTCATTGTTGGTTCACGTGTTTTATTGTCATCTGTATTTTATAATGAGGACAGTACAGAGTATTATAAGAGAGAGAGAGAGAGAGAGAGAGAGAGAGAGAGAGAGAGAGAGAGAGAGAGAGAGAGAGAGAGAGAGAGAGAGAGAGGCATGACTACGGTTTACGAAACATAACTACCCTCCTGTGAATGTAGGTATACATACATACATACATAGAGAGACTGAGAGATACATACATACACAGAGAGGGAGGAGGTGTGAAGGAGGGAAAGGAGGTGTGAGGGAGGGGAGGAGAGGTGAGGGAGGGGAGGAGAGGTGAGGGAGGGGAGGAGAGGTGTGAGAGGGGAGGAGAGGTGTGAGAGGGGAGGAGAAGTGTGAGAGGGGAGGAGAGGTGTGAGAGGGGAGGAGAGGTGTGAGAGGGAAGGGGAGGGGTGGGGAGTGAGGGAAGGGTAGGAGAGGTGTCAGTGAGGGGAGGGGAGGTGAGACTCTTGCTACATGTACCACTCACGGATTTGCCACCCAGAGTTTCAGTGCCGGAGGAAAAGAGTTGAAAGTGAGATGGAAAAAAATAGTACGTGTGAGAGGGGGAAAAATAATAGGTGAGAGGGAAAAAAATAGTACGTAAGGAAAAATAATAGTACGTGAGAGAGAAACAAATATACGAGGGAAAAAGTGGTACGTATGAGAAAGAAAATAAAGAGTGAGAAAAAAACAAAAAACTGAATTGGCCCGATAAAGAAATAAGTGAAGGTGAAACTGGCCTTCAATATTTCCATCAGAATATTCTTCCAGTGGGGATAAATGGCAGTTGAAGGGAAAAATATATGTAAAGAAGTTGGAATAAAATAATATTCAGAGAAAAAAATGTATGTAAATTTGTAGTCAGTTGGTGCTATAACATAATTATTAATTGTCAAGTGAAGGGAATGGAAGGACAGAAAATGTGAAAATGTGTGTGTGTGTGTGTGTGTGTGTGTTTACAAAATATAATTACAAACAGTACGGTTACGTTCAAGAAAATCCCGGTATATATCTGAAAAATAAAAATGTACTCCACATAGAGTAGAAAAACGTGTGAGAATTGATTGTGGAGGAACGAACAGACGGATTTTGTATGTTTTTTGGTGCGAGGTTGGTGAGTGGGTGAGTGAGTGAGTGAGGGAAGGTGTGAAGGACGGAAGGAGGGAGGGTGGGAAGGACGGAAGGAGTGAGGGAGGGAAGGAGGGAGTGAGGGAGGGAAGGAGGGAGTGAGGGAGGGAAGGAGTGATTGAGTGTCGATCTACAGGTTGGTTGGTGAAGGAGGGGGAAGGGTACAATTGCAGTCAAAAGTTCTAATACAAAAAAAAGTGACTCAAACAGATATTTAACCTTTTGTTGTCATGTACTCTTTGACAGGTTGGCTTCAATATGTAAACTAAATTGAGTCGAGGTTGAAAGAAGATCACACAAGGCCTGACAGACCCTGTAGGACGAGGGAGAAGGCCATAGAGAAGAGGGACAACAAGCACCATGAAAAAAGAAAGAAATGAAGGTAGATGAGAGGAAAAATGTAATATAGTAAACTTTATATTTGACTCAGCGACTTGACACAGAATATTACAAACCAATCCCAGGCATTACAGTTTCGAGGCACAAGGAATACTGTATTGTATTGTCCAGGGTGGGGAGGGCACTTGTGTTACAATATTTTTAGTTTTATATTTCTAATCTGGCGAAAATGCACCGGACTCGATCGCATAACTGGTTGCTTGGCTTTTTTTTCAGTATTTCTTAATCTTTTTTTTTTTTTCCTCGGGGGAAAATAAACCGGGCTCGATCGTTTAATAATTAGTTGCTTTACTCTTACGGTAAATATCATGCAATCCAAGACATAATACACAATTAAGTACTGAACTTATCAACAACTTATAAATACTGAAATGTACACAAATATTACACATCAAGCTTGGTACTCATTTTCAACTTATAAACATTGGAATGGAAGCCAAACAAAAATACAACTAAGTACTTATGTGCAACTTATAAACACTGGAATGTACAGAACATTGAATAATTACACAACTTAGCACTTATATGCAGTTAATAAACACTGGAATGTTCGCCAGACGTGTATCTAAGGTTATAATACTTACAAGGGAAACGGTACATTTTCACCATGTTAATATAATCACACTACAGGGAGGACATACAGACTTATGATGTAAGTAATCGCTAGACAATCCAAACAGACTAACATATAATATATACATGTAATCGATAGGCAAAAGAACACACGAAAACGAAAGCTATTACGCAAGTACTTCCTCACTCTTTATACCAGTCACCATAATATTCATTTCCTCTCACACGAATTCATTAACAACAACCTCTGTCTCTCTCTCTCTCATTAACAACCACCCACTTTCCCTCTCTAACAATCACTCCCTTCCACTTAACAACCACAAAATTATTGACTCTCTCTCACCAACAACCACTCCCTTTCTCCATCCCTTTCCCTTACCCCTCCCTAGAAAGAACTCTCACTCCCCCTCCCCAAACCACCACAAACACACACCTCTCACCATCCCCCTCCCAACAAACACATTTCCTCCCCTTTCCCCTACCCAGTCCCCCCCCCCCCTTTCCCTTACCCAACAAGCAGCCTCTTCCTCTCCCCTTCCCAAGCAATCACTCACTCTACCCCTTCCCTACTACCACAAACGCTCCTTTCCCTACCGAACCATCTCTTCCTCACCTCTGTGTGCCTTCCTTCACTCTTCCGGACTAGCCAGCCTACAACAAGTCCTACCCTTTCCCTTACTCAGCCCACCACAAGCACACCCACTACCTCTCCCTCCCCTGCTAGCAAACCCTGCCCTTCCCCATCGAGTAAACTTACCCCCTTCCGACAACCACAATCTGCCTCTCTTTTCCCCTACCCAGCCCACCACAAGCACACACTTCCTCTCCCTGTCCTCTACAAGCAAACCCTCCCCCTTCCTACAACCACAAGCCCTCCCTTTTCCCCCACCACAAGCACACACTTCCTCTCCCCGGCTTGCATTCCCTCACCCTTCCATCAAACACTTTCTCCCCTTAGGCCACACAGTGAAAGGCAGGTGGTGTGACGAGGAGGTGTAAACATATATTCTGTCCCTCCTCTCTGACTTCCTATGCCAATAAAATAAATAAACAAATATGTAAATAAATACATATTTAATACATAAATAAATACATAAATAAATAAATACATAAATGATTAAATGAATATGAATAAATAAAACAATAAATAATTATTAAGAATAAATAAATAATAAAAAGCAAATAAATTAATAGAAAAATAAATAAAATAAATATAACTACACCCAACACGACCCCACCTAACACTCCATCCTGTTTTGTGTTTCTCCTTACTATATTATAAGGGGGTAGTACAGTTTTGTTGGTCAATCTGGAGCAACAGATTCCTCCAAAGTATACCATGACATAAGACCAAATAAAAAGAAAATTAATGTTGGTCTGTTGCTTGGAATAGTTTGGAGGAGGAATAAGTTGTTTTAGATATATCAACAACACTGTATAATTATACCATCCTCTTAAATAAGATCTCAATACAAAACACACAATATTATCTACGATCGTATAATATATAATTCTAATCTTACCCTGTGCCTTACTCGTTGACGGTGTGGTAATGTGTGGCCTGAATCACTGACCTGGAAGAAAAGAAAAAATACTAATTGAATTTGTGAATGGTACAATGAGTCATGAAGAAAGTGCAGGACGATTAATTCCTGCAGTGGAAGGTGGGAAAAAGTCTAGATAAAAATATAATGAGAGAGAGAGAGAGAGAGAGAGAGAGAGAGAGAGAGAGAGAGAGAGAGAGAGAGAGAGAGAGAGAGAGAGAGAGAGAGAATAAACAGTGTTATCTCTCAAAAAAACAAAACACACACCACACATTAATGTATAAACTTGCAATAATAATGAAATAATGACAGCTGCCTCAGTTTAGTACCATCGCTCGTACAGCCGGCGGCAAATGTTCTGTCGCCACATTTGCCAAGTCATGAAGTATGGCATGGAAATATAAGCTTCACAGGCTCGTAAACTGAAAGCCAAGAGAAGTAGATTAATTTACGTTGTTTATTGTTCATTGGTATACTTGAGGAATTACAGTAATTTTATTTACGTAGTACAGTACAGTCGGCCTCAGGAATTCGTATACACCACTGTGACATCAAGTGTTCGTAACAACTAGAAAATTGAGTACATTATTTTCCTAATACCAAAATTTCCTAGTAATGTTATTTGCCTAATATTTGAATCAGTCAGCAGAATTCTCCTTACAGCATGTACAGAATAAAGACCCCTGTTAACCAATGCTCTGTGTACTAATTCCTTAGGCTGACTGTATACAGTATATAGTTAAGTAGTTGGACGTTTTTCTCCGCCAGCTTTACACGTATATAATTTCTGTTTAATATTTTGTTCTTTATAAAGTTATAGGATTGTATCACTTTGTATCTTAACAAGAATACAGAAATACAGGAAATTTCCACATATAGCATTAGGCCTATACCTTATTCATTGAATACTCTCAAAACTGGCGGAATGTGGCAACTTTCGATAGTTACAATTGTCAATTCCTATTGGTCTACAAGAAATTGGTGATGGAAAAGTTGGCAGCTGTCAGTAAAATTTCCGTTTTCTGACAGGGAAAGTTTTAGCCGTGTAGGTCTGAAGACTCTGTAAGTACGAAGGAGGGTTTATTGTATACAGATTCATTACCAACAGTGAAATACACACCCATAACAACAGTGGAAAGTACTGTACTGTACTGTATAACCCCACATCTCTTCCTTAGTTCAATACACTAAATATATACGAGTATAATAGTGTTGTGCTCACCAGTATATTTATAACTCTGAGAGAAGATGATCTTGTTTGGACTGTTTTCAGGAATATACGTTAAGCCTTTTAACTTCACTTGGATGCCGTCAGTTTACATTAAGGGAATAGTATACTTTTGATACATTGGAGCGCCTTGATTCCTCTAAAGTATACCAGATAGCAGGACCAAATAAAAAAAAAATAATGGTGGCCTATTGTTGTTTGTATTAGTTTGGAGGAATCAGTTGCTCCAGATTTACCACTAACACTGTACTACCTCCTTAGTACAAAGCAGGACCCATAATCTCCAGTCTCTTCTCAACATGTTGTCTTGGAGTGTACAATAGACACCCGTTATCTCCAGGGACACAGACTGTATGGTTCGTGGGAAATGTTCAAAGCAAGAGACTACAAAGGAGTTGCTCAAGGGGTAACCAACTAGGGTAGATCAAAGCTTGTGTTGGCTCTTCCCTTGCCTTATACAGCAACGACAACAACACAGTGAACACACAGAGACCCTAACCAGCCAGGATCATAAAAACACTGTAGATGACCAGGACCCACACGTGTTGCCTTCCTTCATAATAACACTGTAGATGACCAGGACCCACACGTGTTGCCTTCCTTCATAATAACACTGTAGATGACCAGGACCCACACGTGTTGTCTTCCTTCATAATAACACTGTAGATGACCAGGACCCACACGTGTTACCTTCCTTCATAATAACACTGTAGAAGGCACACGTTTTCCTTCATAATAACACGGCAGATGACCCACACATTTCCCCTTTATTTATTTATAACTTTGCTTAATTTATATTTACGGTGTATCTTGACCTAAAATGAATGGATTCGAACGATACAGCACCTCTGTAGCCTAATGAACAACCAGCCTTATATCCCTACTATACACAGTTTTCCCTTGTCATTTGGCAATTATATAGTAATATTTGTTATATTAAAAACATAATAACGTGTCAGATATTTTATTTAAGGCAAAAAAGATCAAAACATCTGAGATATAAGAAGTTTGGACACGTTGCTTTAAGAGCCAGTATACAGGGTGTATCGCGACGTATAGCAATTAACTTACACCTGAGATATAAAATATAATTTTGAGTATATTTTGTTGTATAAAGTATGCTGTGTGTGATCTCAGTATAGTACAATGAATACTGATAAAAACTATTTTAACTTGTGTTGTCAAATGGCGGTGAGCGTCGGAGGGAGTGGAAGCCTAATATGTTTTCGGACCAAAGAGGCTTTATTTATTTCATCTTAATAAGTTTTATCATGATTGTAATATTTATGTGATGTTCTATAAAGTACATTGAAAATAAGATTCAATGTACGTTATATAACATCACATAAATATTGCAATAATGATAAAACTTATTAAGATGAAATAAATAAGGCCTCTTTGGTCCGAAAAATGTTTTAGGCTACCACTCCCTCCGATGCTCAAGTGACACCGAATTGCCGAAATATTCTCAAATCTCGACTAGCTCGTGTGACCAGATACAGTTAAAATTGACGGTGAATAATAATATTGACGGTGAAACATTGACGAAAAAATGACTCGTGTGACCCCGCCTTAATATGTGCACTATTTCGTGACATAGTTTGGAGGATTCAGTAGCCACAATTCCAGCCGAGATTTGACCGAGTTGTTGTTGCCGGTGATTTTATTGCCGAAAAAGTGGCTCGTGTGACCACGCCTTTAAGTCTTTGCCACTCTATCTTTCATTCATGCAAGTGTTACTTTAATATATATTTTTACTTGTATTTGTCATTCAACTCCACTCTCTCCTTCTCAAGTGTTCTTATTACATTTCACATTAATTCTTCCTCATCCTCCCTCATCTGCCCTTATCGTCAATTTTCTCGTATTTTAAATATCATATTTCATTTCTCTAGTATTCTGTCTCTATCACTCACCCTCAATAGTTGTCAATTTTCCCTCAGTCACATCTTTCAGTCACATCTTTCATTCACTCAACAATGGTATTTCTCTCCATTATTTTTCTCTTCAGCTGCTTCAATTCTCTCCTCCATTCTTATCGTTATTTTTTATTTCCGGTTGCTCTGCCTCTTCCTCCTCTTTCGTTTACCTTGTCAGTTATCTCTCTTTTTTTCTCACTTCTCTCCTTTACTGGTCACCTGTATATCTTTCTCCACACCTCTTCTCATTCCTCATCTCCTCATCCTGTCTTTTTCATCTTCTTTCTCTTTCATCTACCTTATTTCACATCCTCCTTCCCCTCACCTCCTCTTTTTTCTCCACCTCCCATTTTCTATCTCTCCCTCCTCCTCCTCCCCCTTCTTCAGCCATTTCTGTCTGTCTGTCTGTTTTATTTTCTCATTGCCCTTCTTCTCTTTCTATCTCTCTCTTACTCTCATTTTTCTTCTTCCCCTTTCTCTTCCATTCTCTTCTCATTATCTTCACTCTGACAACTCTCTCTCCTCATTTTTTCCTTCCTCCTTCATGTCCACATTTTTATTCACTCACATAATTTTCTCCTTTCCTCCACGGTTGTCGATCCTCCCTCGTCACTATCCTCTCTCTCTCTCTCTCTCTCTCTCTCTCCTATTATATATTTTCTCTCATTCAATTCGTGTTTCCTCTGTCACCTCTTTTTTATTCTTTTGTTCCCCCAGGCTCTATTACTCAGGTATTTTTATCGTCTAATTTTTATATACATAAATACTTATACAAACACCTCTACATACATACAAATCCATACATACATACACATACAAATACATGCAAACACCACATACATACATATACAAGTAAATACATACACACATATACATGCAAATACTACATACACACCTACAGTATACATATACAAATATACATACAAACACCATATACATACAGGCATACATATACATACAAATACATACAAACAACACATGTACACATATACATATAAACACCACATACATACAGACATACATATACAATCAAATACATAGGCCACATACACTGGACATACATACATACACATATACATACAAACAACACTTCTCCCACCACTTAATTCGTACTTCATATCAGCATCGTTTCCTCCTACCTCTTCTCCAACCATCTCTCTCTCTCTCTCTCTCTCTCTCTCTCTCTCTCTCTTATTTCATATCATTCTTTCCTCCTGGGCTTTCACTCAGTTATCAAATTGCCTCCTTATTTTTTACTTCCTCCAAGCTTTATTTTCCTTCCTCCACATTCTTTTCATTCACATTTATTCAGGGGTTAGTATACATTTGATTGGTTTATTGGAGTGCCTTGATTCCTCCAAAGTATGCCAGGAAACAGGACCAGGTTAATGATAATAATGGTGACCTGTTGTTGGTTGGAATAGGTTGGAGGAATGAGTTGTTCCAGATTTACCACCAACACTGTACTACCAGCAGTGCCACACTTTAGTTTAGTCTAGAGGGACAACTTGTATATTAAAAGTATTCTTGGTTATTGTATTCGGTTCATTCTGTATGTATTATGACGCGTTTATCTCCATTTCATTATTAAATAAAAAATATTTTTTTTTAGCTTCGTTCTGTATGTTCACGCGATTGTCACTATTCCATTGTTACAAATTAAACCAAACACACACACACACACACACACACACACACACACACACACACACACACACAACGCATGGTTGGCTGGGTACAGATTTACACATCGTAACTACAATACACTGGCCATAACAAAATTTCGTTTCTTTTTCTATATTCATGTGTTTGTCTCTATGTCACGTGTTTGTCTCTGTGTCATCGGTATAAAAATAATAAATAAAAAATCCCTAAGGTTGGCTGGGCACAGATTTCGCAGCTTCAATGTAAAGGACATAAAAAAATAAAATTTCGGCACCCTTTCATCACAATACATTATGACACACACACATCACACGAGGCTTTCTGAACTAACCACGTATTCACACCGTCTGTAACAGTGATCATTGTTAAAAATTATCAGTGCCGAATAATTTTATTTTGCGTCTGTACGATATAAGTATTAAAACCTAAAAATTAAATGGTTGAAAAAAAAAAAAAAACTTATCGAACGATAAAGGGGATAGTATACATATGGTACACTGGAGTGCCTTGAATCCTCCAAAGTATAACAGCAAACAGGACCAGATTAGCAAATATAATGGTGTCCTGTTGCTTGGAGTAATGTGGATGAATCAGTTGCTCCAGATTGACCACCAACACTGTACTGCACTCTTAAACATACCAAAACTGAGTCGTACTTCACTGCCTCTTGGTGCAGTTGTTTTTGTTGTTGTTGTTGTCGTTGTTGTCACTATTCTCTCCATCACCTTCACTTTTATCCTGGCTTAATTAGGGACTGCAAGAGAGGTTATTGTTTGCCTCTGCCTGCCTGCCTGTGTGTGTGTGTTGCCAAGATATCCCCGTGGCCCTGGTGATGGGTAGGAGAGGAAGGGACTGGGAGGTGTGAAAAGAAGGAAGGAAAGAGTGTGAAACAAATAAAGAGAAAATGTTAGTGACTTGAGGAAAGGAGATTGATTGATTGATATTAGGCGCCGCAACAGTCAGCGAGGTCATATGGCGCCCGAGAAAAAAGGTGATCGAGAAGTGGGACAGCAAGCACAAAAGTTAACAGATGAAAAAAAAGGGACAGTTGGAGAAGTGAAAGCCCCTATTATTGGCATTTTACGACAAGCAGGAATACTGGGGTGAGGATGGGAGAAAACTGGGAAGTGTCAGAAGAAGGAATGGGTGTGAAGAAGGAAAGGAATGGGTGTAAGGAAGAAGGAATGGGAGTGAGGAAGAAGGAATGGGTTATCTGATAAATGGTGAGTGAGTTTATAAGTGATAATAGATGAAGGAATTAGTGAGGATGATTGAAAGTGAGGGGTCATTAATGAGGGATAAGGAAGGAGGGAATGTGAACGAGAGGGAAGGAGGGGGTGTGAGGGAGAGGGGAAAAGGGATTGTGAGGGAGAAGGAAAAAGGGATTGTGAGGGAGAAGGAAAAAGGGATTGTGAGGGAGAAGGAAAAAGGGAGTGTGAGGGAGATTGAAAAAGGGAGTGTGAGGGAGATTGAAAAAGGGAGTGTGAGGGAGAGGGAAGGGGGGTGAGGGAGAGGGAAGGGGGGTGAGGGAGAGTGTGTGTAAAGGAGAGGGAGGGAGGGACAGGGAGAGTGTGAATAAGGGAAATAGGGAGGGAGAGAATGGGGGTGTGAGGCTGAGAAGCGAGGGGAGGGAGTATGAATCAGAAGAATGAGTGGGTACAAGTTGCAGGGAGGGAGGGTGTGTGGGGGAGGGGGGGGGGAGTGAGTGAGTGTGCGGGAGAGGGAGAGTGTGAGTGGGAAGAAGGAGCGTGTGAGTGAGAAGTAGAGAGTGTGAGTGGGAAGGAGTGTGTGACTGGGAAGTAGAATGTGTGTGTGAGGGAGAGTGTGTGAAGGAGAGTGAGAGTGTGTGAAGGAGAGTGTAGGTGAGGGAGAGCATGAAAGAACGTGAGGGTGAGAGAGCAAGGGGAGAGAATATGAGTGAGGGAGAGTGAGGGAGAGGGTGAGTCGAGTCCGACAACCTCAGTCTATAGCCATGTAAACAACACCAGTGAAGGGGTCAGCAGTTGTCCCCTTCAAGGCTCACAGACAATACCTTTCCTCTCTACAACTGTCCATCATTTCCATTTATTTCATTCGTGTTTGTTGTCCTTACTCTTCATCACCTTCTCCCTTATATAACAACAAGAAGGTCTTTCTGGCCTAACATAGTCTTCTGTCTTCTTCTTTACATTGTCATCAAGTGTTGAAACGAAGAAGCAATGTTTTCCCTTCACCTGCTCTGAACTGTACACGATCTGTATGTGTGTGTGTCCACCTTCATTTCCCACCTCCCTACCTCTCTCTACATCTACCTTTCTCACTAGTTTCTCCTCTTCATTCTCCCTCCCTCTACACCTACTTCTCTCCTATCACTATCTCACCAGTTTCTGCCTCTCCCCCTTTAACCTTGCCTCCCCTTCCCACGTGTGGCTATATAAGAGTTTGTGTACTTCCAGGCGGGAAAGGAAGGGGATGGTGTCTGGGCTTAACACCCTAGCATATTTACTTGGCATATTACAGTATTGTATAACTATTACAGAACTTCACCACCAACCCATTCTCTGTTCAATGTGCAAGAGAGGATGAAAGGGATGGAAAGAGAGACATAATGGAGGTGAAATACAAGGCAGGAGTGAGGTGTAAAAACTGCGAGGGTAGGTTTCGAGTGAGTTATACTAAGAAGGTGTCTGGTTGTAAGATCTTAAGCTGGTATAAATGTCAGCCATAACACAACACAAGATGAACACACACCACCATCTTTCCTTGGCTTATGAGGCTGTATGTGGTGCTGCAGAATGAAGGGAATAGTATACTTTTGGTACATTATGAGAACCTTGAAATTTCCTCCAAAGTATATATGGCAGGAATGACAAAACTAATGGTGCCTATAGAAATTCGACGTAAATTATCCTAGTATGATGCAACTTTTTAACATATAGGCTTATAATAGCGCAGTAAATTTACCAATTATTGATTATGAAACTTATCAAATATAAATACTGACATAATATTATCTAGAATTATACAACCTGACAAGAATACTTCGGGCAAAGACAGACTTGGAAATGTTGCTTTAATTAATTAAGGTGAGTTGTCGCCTCCACAAACACCAACTCAACACCTGAAGGGATTTAAACTGTAAAAACTTATCTCAACCATAAAGGGTCCGTTTTATGTTGGTGAAATGGAGGGTAACTAATTCCTTTAAACTGCATCAGGCAGCAAACTTATCACTCATTCCTCCACATTCAGATCTTTATCCTTAATTTATATTTCACTTTTTAATTAATAACTCCGATCCTCGGACATTGTTAATCCAGGTGCGATATATATATATATATATATATATATATATATATATATATATATATATATATATATATATATATATATATATATATATATATATATATATATATATATATATATATATATATATATATATATATATATATATCGTCTGTATGTCTTTCTCTTCTGTTCACCTACTTCTCACCCTGAAGGCCTATATGTACAATTGGGGACCCATATAACAGACAAACTTCAATAATCGGGCCCCTTATATTATACATGGAATATGACGAGCCTCTACACAAACTGTCTCATCCTACATACTCTATGCTCAATGAGGGGTTCTGTTTCAGTTGTGTCTGTTTTATCTCTCTACAACCGTACATTGTTAATTGTAAAGTAGGAACATATTTTTACACACATGTGGAATTATAGCTGATAAAAACTCCTTATAAATATTCATTAGGATTTACCCTTTACATATGTTATATACTTTACCACATATTTCTAAGGCTTATTTAATACCTTACCACATAATATTGAGGCTTATTTTATACTCCTTTCATTTTGAGAAATCTACCACATAGGCTATATGGTCAGATGTTCTCCTCAACTTAAAGGGAAAGTACAGTGTTGGTATTTCTTAAGCAAGTGATTCCTTCAAATTATTCAAAGCAACAGAACACCATTATTATTCTTCACCTAGTCCTGTGTCCTGGCATAAGTTAGTGCAATCAAGGCGCTCTAATGTACAATATGAGTATTACCTCCTTACGGTAATATTTTGATTTGGTGTTTGCTAGAATCAAAATTGTAAAATATATTATAGGTAATTACAATACTAATGCAGACGTTTGGAGAGATGCAATGATATGTATAAATAGATATATATGAAGTATTATTAAGGGAGACAGGATGTGCATAAGTTTGTCTGGAGAAAAATAAAAAGTTGAAAATTGACGCATGAGTTGTAGCGATGAAACTAACCATAGATTATTCTTTAAAAGTTAGCTAATTGTCTTTCCCAGATTATTTTACTATCATAAAACGGATTATTGTAACCCTAACCTAACCTAACCAATCCTCACCTACTAAGGATTTCAAAGACATTGCCAGCTCGTTTTTTCAGAATAACTCTGTAACGAACACTCGTATCAGTACGAGCGTTGGCTAGAGTTTAGTACACACAGTGTCCTAATTTATAAGAGTATCATGAATCACTAATTGTAAATTATAAAGACACTTGTGCCTATACCAAGAGGCATAAACTGGATTTGCCAGACATGGAAACGAACACAAATAGTGACGTGTTGTCTGTGACGTATGAAAAGCTCCACCTACACTCTCCCTCCTCCACTTCCACCCACCTCTTCTCTCCGTCTCCTTAATTTCCTCACCTGCCCTCCCCCAGCCCCCCAACGTCCCTCTCCCTCTCTCTTCAATTACGGGGAGTGACGCATGCATCATACCTATGAAAATAAGGTATACATTAATAATTGGTCGTGGCTTTGTTTCATGACTTTGTTGCTGATAGACACACATTAAATAAAGGTTGGAGTAGGACACTGTGTCAATAATAACCACCAATACTGTCGGTAACGTAATGGTTTGGTGGTATGGTGGCGCACGTTTTTGTGGCGCTATCTTATGGTATGTACTGATAGTGGTGATAGGGTTACTTTATCGGCGAAGTGTAATAAAAGCCATGGTAGAGGGTGGTCGTGCTACAAGTATACGACTGACGCTCTGAGTCTACATCAGGATGAAGGAGAAAAGTAACCAAACACAAGTATAACAACTGAACAGTCGTTTTGCCATCAATCATGGTGGTTATTCTTCTACTACCCCAACCTACTCTCATGTGTGGATACATTAATTAAGATATGTAACACAATAATAACCAAATGCAGTAGGCTACTACTAACACATTATGCATGCCTTTATCGAATATTCATACATTATCTCGAAAAAATATTGTATTTTACATCGCGAGAGTCAAGGAGAGGGAGGGGAGGGAGGGCAGACGGGTAAAGAGGAGGTGGAGAGACATGGTAGAGAGGGGAGAGGGAGGGGAGGGAGGGCAGACGGGTAAAGAGGAGGTGGAGAGACATGGTAGAGAGGGGAGAGGGAGGGGAGGGAGGGCAGACGGGTAAAGAGGAGGTGGAGAGACATGGTAGAGAGGGGAGAGGGAGGGGAGGGAGGGCAGACGGGTAAAGAGGAGGTGGAGAGACATGGTAGAGAGGGGAGAGGGAGGGGAGGGAGGGCAGACGGGTAAAGAGGAGGTGGAGAGACATGGTAGAGAGGGGAGAGGCAGGGGAGGGAGGGCAGACGGGTAAAGAGGAGGTGGAGAGACATGGTAGAGAGGGGAGAGGCAGGGGAGGGATGGCAGAAGGGTAAAGAGGAGGTGGAGAGACATGGTAGAGAGGGGAGAGGCAGGGGAGGGAGGGCGGACGGGGAAGGTGTCCATTACAAAAATATTTCCAGAATACGAGTTTGCACTCACCGTAATACATAACTCACTCATTTATTCAGACTATCTTTCTACACGTGTGTGAAAGAGAAAACAAAAAAAGAAAGAGAGAGACGTGGGGGGAAGGGTTGGGGGATGGCAGGTGAGGAAATTAAGGAGGCGGAGAGAAGAGTGGGGTGGAAGTGGAGGAGGAGGGAGAGTGTAGGTGGAGCTCTTCATAAGTCACAGACAACACGTCACTATTTGTGTTCGTTTCCATGTCTGGCAAATCCAGTTTATGCCTCTTGGTATAGGCACAAGTGTCTTTATAATTTACAATTAGTGATTCATGATACTCTTATAAATTAGGACACTCCGTGTACTAAACTCTAGCCAACGCTCGTACTGATACGAGTGTTCGTTACAGAGGTATTCTGAAAAAACGAGCTTGCAATGCCTCTGAAATCCTTAGTCGGCCAACCACACCTAACCTAACACAACCTAACCTCACCTATCACAACCACACATGACTTAACATAATCTAACCTAACCTATCACAACCACACCTAACCTAACACAACCTAACCTCACCTATCACAACCTAACCTCACCTAGCACAACCTAACCTCACCTATCACAACCACACATGACTTAACATAATCTAACCTAACCTATCACAACCACACCTGACCTAACACAACCAAGCCTAACCTATCCCAACCAAGCCTATCCTAACCTAACCCAACCAAGCCTAACCTAACACAACCAAGCCTAACCTATCCCAACCAAGCCTATCCTAACCTGACCCAACCAAGCCTAACCTAACTTAACATAATCAAACCAATCTTAACCTAACCAACCCAAGCCTATCCTAACTTAACCTAACCAAACCAAGCCTAGCCTAAACTGCCTAACCTAACAGAGAGGGTGGCCGGTAGTGATATTCGAAGCAGAACCGGATATTTGTAATGGTTCGTGACTGACTGTACGTGACTATAGGAGTGTATACACTATAATAGATCTGACAGTCATCCCAGCTGTACACACACACACACACACACACACACACTAATTCAAGGCAAGTAATGTATATTCAAGACCACGAAAGTTCGATTTCAAAGTGTATACAGTTACGGTGAAAGCAAAATGTGGATACAAGACTATGAATATCCGACCTCAAAGTGTGTACAGTTATGATGAAGGCAAGTAATGTATATTCAAGAAGGTAATTAATGTATAAAGACTATGAATGTTTAATCTCAAAGTGTACACAGATGCAGTGACTGACGACATTTATTACACACGGCTGCCTTCATTATCTGTGGTGATAGGAGTTAAGGAAGGAACCTCTTTATTGTGAAGTGAAGGGTTAACTATTCCTCCAAACTATGTCAGGAAACGGACCACCTGAATGTTACTAATAGTGGATCTGTTTCCTGGTATAGTCTGGAGGAATCAGTAGCCATCCACATTACCAAAAGGAAGGTTGGTCAATATGGAGTAACTACTGATTCCTCCAAAGTATTCTAAGTAACAGGCCGCCATTATTAGGGTTCATCTGGTCCTGTTTCCCAGCATACTTTGGAGGTGAAATCAAGGCGCTCTAATGTACGGTACAGTCGGCTGCAAAATTCGTGTCGCCTCACTCATCGCTTCTTGAAGGATAACATAATGGATAATCATTAAACAAACACATTCACCAAACAGTACAACGTTACAATATCCAAGGGGTAAATTAATATACTTTTCTGGTTCTTTAGTTTACGAGTCTGTAAAGGTTATATTTCCATACAGTAATTGATGACTTGGGAGATGGTGACATGACTTTTGACGCTCACTGTACCAAAAGTATACAAACCAAACCCTTAAGAAAACTGAGTGAGGAACTAATAGGAAAAATCTGAGCTTCCCATAAAAGAAAAGTGTGAACTCATTGTGACTCATATTATTACCACTGAGAACACACACACACACACACACACAGTCTCTCTAACACACGTACTACATGATTAGCAAGGAGGAGGAAACCCATTTGAGGCAGACCACATTACGTAATTGAAATGACAGTAAGATTTATGTAGTGTATAGTCACAAGCAACAGTTTCTTTACCCTCAGAAAGAGAGAGGTGTTGGGGTTGAGACGAGTGAACCTCTCTTATGCCAGGAAGCATTAATTGGTGAACTGGTCTGTGATTCCTCCAAACAATGCCATGAAACAGACGCCTTCAATGAAATACTAATGGGGGATCTGTTTCGTGGCATAGTTTGGAAGAATCATTGATCACCCAATACACTAACAAGAGAATCTCCCCTTATAGGGGTAATAATTTTTGGTTCATTGGAATGTTTTGTATTCTCCAATGTAGCCAGGAAACAGGACCAGATGAACAAAAATATGGTGACATGTTGCTTGGAATAGTTTGAAAAAATCAGTTGCTCCAGATTTACCAACAGTATACACTCGGATACCATAGTCTCTAGCACACCTGAGTCGAAGCCCGAGATCTGAAGCAGGTGGTTTCTGAACGACAGCCCACCCAAAGCCTCCATTGGTTAGAGATGTGTGTAGCCTAGTGATGATTTGGGTGGGCTGTCTCCCGGAAACCGCCTGCTTCGACTCAGGAGGGCTTGGAAGGAATGAAGAGAGGGGGGAATGAATGAAGGGAGGGGGGAAGGAAGGAAGGGAGGGGGGAAGGAATGAAGGGATGGGGGGAAGGAATGAAGAAAGGGGGGAGGGGTAGAAGGGAGATGGAGGGGAGGAGGGGTAGAAGGGAGAGGGAGGGGAGGAGGGGTTGGTGTACGGTTGCCAGTAATGTAATTTTTCGGTTTGTAGGGTAATACGGTACTACCATAATTCTCACATACTCTTTAACATATTTCCCACAACTCATTCAGTGAACAAATATCATATTAAAGCGTAATCACAATGTTACTTAGAGTTAGGATTGATGTTACATTATCATTAATATTATTATTGTTACACTATTATTATTACTCTTTTAATTTTATGTTATTATCTATGCATTATGCATTATTTATTCTTATTAATAATAATAATAATATTATTATTATAACTTTTTTACCAACAATAAGTGTTACCAAAACCACTACAGTAGTATCAGTTGATGGTGACCTTGAAATAGACACACATGGCGTCACACACCCTATGTTCATTATAGGGGATAGTATAGTTTTGGTACATTGGAGCAGCGCCTTGATTCCTCCATAGTATGCCAGGAAACAAGACCAGATGAACAAACATAATGGTGGCCTGTTGTTGGTTAGGATGGTCTGGAGGAATCAGTTAATATGATATCCTGCACGGGTAGAGTAAACAACCACTCAGTCAGTCACTCACCTCGTCCCTGTAGCTTCCTCAAACCACACCCACATGGACCAATATACTGTAGCTCTGTTTTGTCCCACACCATCTTTCTTCTCTGTCTGACACTGGTATTTTCCTTATGTAGTGAATTATCTCCACACATGAATACACAGATCAACGTGCGAAGAACTACACTAAATATATTTTAATGAACTCAAAATTTTGCTTCTTCGACACTTTATTTTCTATCTTCCACCGTATTTTCTTATATGGAATTATCTTCACGCATCACTGTACAATTATTAATGTATATCCAAGATATTGTTCACACGACACCACCTTAACCGAGTTACTGGAGTTAATTAATATCTTGCTCCATACTTCTTAGTAGTATGTATACGAAGTAGAAACGGGTAGCAAGATGTTTTATGTTGTGAAGAACTTCCACACAACACTCACTAAGTAAATTAATGTATACTCAAGATCTTGCTCACTCGACACGTTAGTTTGATGAGAGAGAGAGAGAGAGAGAGAGAGAGAGAGAGAGAGAGATTATGGAGAAGCGAAATTTTGCAAGGAAGTAAGAAGAGGAGCAGTGGTGTGTGAGTGAGGGAGAGTGAGTGACCAACAGCACTACATGCGCATCTCACTCAGCTCAATATGGCATCACTCACTGATTGCCAACTCACGATTGACAATAATAATTATATATATAAGCCATTGACTTTATACGAGTCAAAAATACATCATACCTACTGACTAACCTTAGGCTTTATTGAGGCAAGAGTCAGGTGTCATAAAAAGTTATAATGAAGGTACTGGTGAATTTAATGCGTGGAAAATACGACGCCAAATTAGTGCCGGTGAAAAATGTTAAACGGTGAAGTGGTGGTTGGGGAAGGAGAAAGAGAGATAGAGTAGTGAAATAGAGGAAGGGAGAGAAAGGATAGAGGAAAGAATGAATGAAGGAAACACAAACAGAGGAAAGGATAGAGGAAAGAATGAATGAAGGAAACACAAACAGGGGAAAGGAATGAAGGAGGGTGGAACGACAAACAGAAGAAAGGAGAAAGAAATAGAGAGACGGTGGCAGTCTGATACAGACATTGATGCCAACACCAAGTCACACAATTAATATTTAAAGGTGCGTCCACACATGACCTGGAACACGTGCTGTCAACACCGTTGGCAGAACATGTTGGAATACATAATGCCAACACATTGTGGACTGGTGTGTACCAACAAGTTAGTATCACACTGACATGTTGGTAACAGAGATGAGATGAAGAGCACATCCACACGTGACTATAATAGCAGGTAGCCTCGTCCACACGTGACTATAATAGCAGGTAGCCTCGTTCACACGTGACTAGCAGGTAGCCTCGTCCACACGTGACTAGCAGGTAGCCTCGTCCACACGTGACTAGCAGGTTGCCTCGTCCACACATAGTTATTAGCAGGTAGCCTCGTCCACACCACTGTTGCCAACATACTGTCATCTAGTGGTACCAACCTCTTGTGGACATTAGGGTTGTTATCAAGTTAACATCTTGTTGGTGAGTGTGTTGAATATTTGTTACCAACACATGTTTGAGGACATGTGTTGTCGCACCTTTAGTATTACGGTGTACACAGGTTGGTTCCCTCAGTCACCCATAATATAACGATAAATAATAGAAGTTTGATGGCGAACTGTGCTTTGTTGACCGAACCACAGGGAAATTGGTCATACTGTAGCTGGTTGGCTGAGGGCATGAACTTTTGAGCATCATAGTACGTGTCAAGGGTCGTACCTTTACACTGAGGGAGAAGGAATATTTATCACCAAGTCTCTAGAGTATTATAGAAAAACTTGAGTCGCCATACAGTGTTAAAAAAAGCATTGGTTCTCTCTCTCTCTCTCTCTCTCTCTCTCTCTCTCTCTCTCTCTCTCTCTTCGTTGTGGGGGTGGGGGTGTGTTACCAGTAAGGTTGCCGGTAATAAATTTTAAGGGGGTTAATAAATCTACCGTGTTGATAAATGTAGAGCAACTGATTTTTGCAATCAGCTCCAAGCAACAGGCCACCATTATTTTTGCTCATTTGGTCCTGTTTCCTGGCATACTTTGGAGGAATAAAGGCACTCCAATATACCAAAAGTGTATTACTCCCTTAAGGGTTTGGTCGCCCATTTGGACAATGTTTGAGAGGTCAGGGAATGGCTCGGGTCAGAAGGGGCAATAAAATACTTATAATATTGTTCACATCATTCCAGGCAATATACTCTGTATCCTAATGTATCGGTACTGCCACCAGACCTCTATCCGTTTTATTTTTTTATCCTTCTTCTATAGTGAGGAAGATGAGTAAAATTGGGTACCATTATGTCTAACTAAATTTCTACATTAATTTGTTTCTTGTTTGTGTATTGTCAGACGAACTTTGGGAAACAACTGGTGTTCGGTAGGGCGGTGATTAAATTTTGTCTCGTAAACTCGCAATATAATCCAACTTGAGTCGAAACCCGAAATCTGGAGTAGGCGGTTTCTGGACGACAGCCCACCCAAAGCCTCCATTGGTTCGAAATGTGTGGCATCATGATGGCTTAGGTGCTACAGTTGACAGACTCTAGAAGGAGGCCTGCCGTCTGCCTCCTGTTGTTGGACGTCCTCTCTCCCTGACATGGTACCTCTCTAGAGTCTGCTCAGCCACTCTCCTCCCTGTACGGCGACGCAGGGATGCAGAGACTCGCCCTAAGTATCTCCATCACCCATTATGAGTCTGTCGTCACAAATATTCCTACCGTCGTCCGGACCTCATGGTTCGGAGGCACAATGTAGTCTCTGCTCGTTTGAGGCTTGGCTACCGGCCACTGTGGCAGGTTGCTGGGATGCAGGGTGAGCCTCCCTTCACTGAGTGTCACTTGTGTCGAGCGCCTCGTGCTAACACTATAGAACACTATTGTCTGTCCTGTCCCAGGGCCTGCCGCTTGATGTGGTTTGTCAGACACCTGTTGAACCACCAGGTTTTAGAGGAACTTATGGTACACCACCCTCGTTTTGGTGGATTTAAGTAGGTCATAATGTAAATATTTGTCTGAATTCTCGTGTTTCATTCTGTTATCTTTTCATGATGTGTGTGTGTGTGTGTATAGTTATTGGATTTTCATGGGTCCCGCCTACCCTTATGTTTTGTTGTCTGTCTTTTGATTGACGCCACGGCGCAATAATAATAATAAAAAATACAACTGGCTTGTACAATGCAGTTTGTGAGTGTGTGTGCATAGTTTGTAACCCATATAGTTCCACAAACTACACAAACACACACAATCTGCACTGTACACTCGCGGTCAGAAATTGTGTCCCGATTCCCTGGTAAGATGAATCACAAACAGCCTAGCTTTGAAGGTTCGAACGAGTGCGTCTCCCTACAACACACAATTGTTCGAATCATCAAAGCTCGACTAGTTGCGATTCATTTTGCCACGGGATCAAGCCACAATTTCTGACCGCAAGTGTACAAGCTAGTTTGTGTAATGTGTTTGCTCAGTGCTACTTAGCGTATATATTATATGGGAGCCTTAAGGTATTAAAACAGTATCCAGTGAGTGATATAGGGATGAACACTCATACTTTCTGAATATAGATAAGGAATTACATGCACTGTACCCATTGTAACTCAACGGTTAAAATATTCTTGATAAGCATTTATTCATGGCAAGGACCAGAACCCGGCACTGCTTTGAAACCACAACATAGACTCATACTTCAAGAGGAGGAAAATGGTCCACTGGTTTGAAATGGTTCTGAAGCACTTTGGCGATGTCAGTAATATAAACATTCGAACAATTAAAGTGAGAACCCTGATGTGTTTTGTGAATACCGACTCAGGTGGGTACAGGTTCGAATCCTAACCACGACGGGAGCCTTGGTCTATAAAGATGTTTGGGATTAATATAGTAAAAAATACATGACACGTGTGGATTTAACCACATATGGAATTAATTAATGAACGTATTCAACCTTATCAAATATAATTAATCTGGGACCCGACTAAATGAGTTATTATAGAGCCAACCGTGATGTAGTCAGAAAAGGTTAGAGAATCCTTCAAACATTGCCACGAAACACCACCTACATTAAAGGAGTTTGTTTCGTGGCATAGTTAGGAGGAATCAGAAGCCACCGGGTCTCATACACGATCACAAGGTCCCTTATATATGAAAATTGCCAAATATGCATCATAATTATGTGCTAGAAATGATTAACTCATTACATTTAACTTAATTAAGGGGATATTATACTTTTGGTACATTAGAGAACCTTGATTCCACCAAAGTATGCCAGGAAACATGACCAGATGAAGAAAAGATAATGGTATGGCCATTTGCTTGGAAATAGTTTGTAGGAATCAGTTGCTCCATGATTTGCAAACACGTCCTACCCCAGGCTGACAAACATAATAGTGTCCTTGTGCTTGGAATAGTTTGGAGGAATTAGTTCCTCCATAATTTACCACCAACATTGTACTATACTTCCAATATTTGCTGGATTTGTCTTACACTATTACAACTCCAACTCTCATTTGTAACTTTATCCTGTGTAAGAGAATCTCATCATTATGGGCCACAAAACTTTGAAATACTTTTTTACTTGTCCTTGTAACACACACACACACACACACACACACACAAATACTAAAAACATACAAGGACAGAAACGAGAGAATATTTGTTTCCTATACCAACAAGCCTTTTAACTCGTACTCCCTGGCGATATCACACACATACACACCAAGATACAAAAATGTACTCGTACGCGGATAGAAACGAGAGAAAAATGAAGAGAGACGATAAGGAAGACATTTTTCTCTACCAACCAACCATCCTTTTACAGGTACTGCTGGCTGGTGTTATCCTCCTGGCCAGAGTGTTTGAGACAACCATATAATGCCTGTCAATACCACGCCAACAACACAACTGTATTGGACTTATCCAGCTCTATTTCCTATATATACTACATGTTCTCATATCCTCTTCTTTGTGTGTAAGAGAGAGAGAGAGATACATTTCCTCTTCCCACCCCTCTTCTTTTTGAGAGAGAGAGAGAGAGAGAGAGAGCGCTACAGCTACATGTCCTTTTCTCACCCTCTTCTTTTTGAGAGAGAGAGAGAGAGAGAGAGAGAGAGAGAGAGAGAGAGTGTGTGTGTGTGTACTGGAGTGCTACTGCTTACTCTAATCTATGCAGGGAAGAAACACACTATACTTCAATCAATAAGAATTAATTAAGTGGCCTGTAATGTAATAGGAAAATTGGTGGTTACTGAGTCTTCCAAACACTATCACGAAACACCAACCATAATGAAGCAGTTTGTTTCGTGGCATAGTCAAAGAAATCAGAAGCCTCCAATTTTCTTACATGATCACATGGCCATTAATTGAGGGAGAAGTACAGTATTGGAAAATCTGGAGCAACTGATTCCTCCAAACTATTTTAAGCAACAGTTCACCAATATTTGTGTTAGTTTGGCTCAGTTTCCAGGCATAATTTGGAGGAATCAAGAAGCTCCAATGTACCAAAAGTATATTACCCCCTTCAGTCTGATAGATTTAATGGCTTGTCACAGCTTGACTTAATGTTCATTTTTCCAGACTCTCATATCTTATGTAATTGTTCCCACCTTCTTATCAGTGGAATATATCACCCGTCTTTGTCACACACACACACACACACACACACACACACACACACACTTGGAATATGGTATTGAAGGTGATTATGATGGATGATGACAGAATTATAGATGTTAAGTAAATGGGCAACGAAATATAAAATGCATAATGTAAAATGTATTAACATGGTAGAGATGTATGTACAGTGAGCGTCTATAGTCTATAGGTCTATAGGTTTTGTCCGAAGATTAAATGAAACTTGTGAAACATAATGAAAACCCCATGACACACGGCGGAATATACCATTTGATTGATTGATTGATTGATATTAGGCGCGCAACAGCGAGGTCAGATAGCGCCAGAGAGAGGTGATAGAGAGGTGTGACAGCAAGTAGGAAGGAAATGAAAAGAGGGACTGTTGAAGAACTGAAAGGGAGTAGCTGGGGCGGAAGGGGCGCCAAAACCCTTAAATTATTGCTCACATCACAGCAGACAATACCCCCCCCCCTACCGGGTGGAATATACCAAAATAATTAGCTCATCACCTTATGCTTTTACCACACACATACACACACAAATAGACACACCCACACAAGCACACACATATACACGAGTCAGATCCACGTTTGTTATCAGTGATTGAAATGCTTTTACTGATTTGGTTATTGAGTTATATCTTCAGTTGTCTCTAGGGTGCAATTATCCTATTAAGAATAAAAATTAATATTGATGCTATCATTCTTTGTACAGTTGCCAGTAAAGCTTTGATACAAATTAAGGTGACTTTGATATGTGACTAATTTTCTCCAGTAACGAGCTGAAATCAATCTTCTGACTAAGTTTAACAGTAGTCTCTAATGGGTTTCAAACTGAATCTCACTCATCAAAGCAAAACTGTTGTAAATAAGAGTACATGAAAACAAGATCTAATAATAAAGTTAATATACTGAAATTAAATTACGTACATCGAAACTTTCCCTTCATGCCAAGCACACACACACACACACACACACACACACACACACACACACACACATTTTCCCTACTCTACCACCCACACATTTCCTCCTCCACACATTCCTTCCCCTACCCTCCAAATTTTCCCTCGCCCACACTTTCCTTCCTCTAATACCCAAACTTTCCCTCCTCTACCACCCACACCTTCCCTCCCCCACACTTTTCCCTTCACCACATTATCCCTCCCCTACACTTTCCCTCCCACCCCCACACTTTCCTTCCTCTAATACCCACACTTTTCCTCCTCTTCCACCCATACCTTTCCCCTCCCCTACACTTTTATCCTTTACACTTTCCCTCCCCTATCCCATACACTTTCCCTCCCCTACACTTTCCCTCCCCCACACTTTTCCCTCCCACCCCTCCACTTTCCTTCCTCTGCCCGTCCTCACCAACACAACAAATCCCAAACCCCGTAAATTGACTTTGGTTGTTGTTATTCTGGAAAGTCATCGCGAGAAATTAAAGTTTGATTAAGTTTTGCTCCGCCTCACCTTTAAGGTTCCAGGAAATTGGACATTGGAAATTGTAGAAGGTGAGAACTTTTTTTTATATATATACAAGTTTTAGGTATCAATACTACTTCATTACAGATATACTTATAGTTTATATGAGTATTATATTTAGGGTCCTGGATAATATTAGGACATATTTTTTTTATTTTTTTTTTATATGTTCCGACACTGGACATAGGCTTAATCAAGCCCGTTACCGTGGCCCAGGTTAACTGCTACTCTCACACACACACGTCACGACTTCCGAACTGGTACCCAGCCACAGAGGGAGGGAATTGAGGGTTATTCCCAAATACTGCAGCTGTTATGGTACCAGCGAGGGTGCTTTACGACGATCGGTGGCCTTATTGTTAGTGCCTGAAACTCAAATCGGAAGAGAGGATCGATCTCCCGACCTCTAGGTTACGAGTCCAGAACACTAACAACTCGGCCACCTTCCCTAATTGTAAGATATATACACATACCAAGGCACACACATACTCTCCCACATATACAGTACAATGCCTTTCACAATTTTCTGAAGTACTGGCAGTGGAACACACACACACACACACACACACACACACACAGAGTACAATAAAACTCTTAGTGGAAGCAGTGGCATTCCAACCAAACCAAACTTACCTGCTTAAACAAAGGGATTTATCGTTCAGCAGGGCATGCTAAGTTTGGCTCCAGCCTTCACTGACAGTATATGTGTGTGTGTGTGTGTGTGTGTGTGTGTGTGAGAGAGAGAGAGAGAGAGTGTGTGAGTGTGAGTGTGAGTGTGTGAGTGTGTGTGTGTGTGTGTGTGTGTGTGTGTGTGTGTGTGTGAAGAATTAAACGTGTAGGACAGAAAATGTAAGAAATGTAAGAACCGAAAACAAACTGAATCACATGGGAATTTTATGACTACCTTACCTTACATGAAATGAGTCCTGATGTCTGCACACACGCACACACGCACACACACAGAATTATTCATTTCTTGCCTGTTACAGAGTCTAATACAAACAGGTAAACACACAGACTATAGACACACAATGAGCTTACATTGATATATTTGTTATTATTGTTGTACAAAAGTTCTGATATTCACATTCCTTCTCCTCAAACCATTAAAATCTTACAGTAAGCCTTTAGTAGCCACAACTGTTGTTCAGGCCAACTATTCCTTTGTGTAGCAGAATAATACTTTCCTCGCCCGAAGGTGGAATTATTATACAGGCAAATCCTACTGTTTATTTTAAGAGAACACTTCCGCAAGCCTGGGGAAAATACCTAAAGTTGTAGAAATGAAAATCGTAGGAATTTCGTCCCAATACTGTTGTTTTTCTAGGCTAATCTCTTGTTACTTCTGTTATTGAACATGTTTGTTTATTGATGGTACTATTGACTGTCTCCAGTGAAATTATATAGGTAGATCACTTACATTCACAGTTTGTTGATATATCGCAAACTGGTTATAATGTGTAACCTTTTTGGATATTCAGTTTTTCCAACCATTGCTTATAGAACATTAGGTATGGACCGTAAGCGACCAGTAAGCGACAAGGGACATATAAATCATTCACAATACACAGGTACTGTACACTGGGGGTCAATAATTGTATCCTGATCCCAGACACAACATGAATCTCTCTATACCAACCTCGCATCACACTCACTCTTTTCGAATCACTTCACTTGGTAGAGATTCGTATTGTGTCTCGGATCAGGACTGAGTATTGACTCCCAGTAATGGTACAGGAAACTGTGGACTCCATAACTCATTATGAACGAAATATTTGATGATTATATTAATGAAACATATACACACAGTAATTATTAACAACATAAAACAACATTACTCTTGATGGGTATTAATAGTGATTATTAACAACTATAATAACATTACTATATATGAGTATTGACAGTAATAATTAACAACTATATAAAAATAATATTTGTGGATATTGAGTGCTTATTAACAACTATCTAAACATTACTATCTATGGATCACTATCTACAGAAATAAGATGAGTGTGTGTTTGAAGAGGAACTAAAACAAACACCAACAGGTCTAGGTAGACATTTTTTTAATATTAATGCCACAGTGCGTTTGTTTTGTTTTTATTACACAACATCACTTTTATCAACTTTTATTAACCTCACTTCATGGCCATTAGCGGCATCGTTCCCCAGAGTATTGGTTAAGGCTTGTACTAAAGGTAAACAAAGAACTTGACAAAATAAATAGGTAAAAAGTTTCCTAACATTAATGCCAGTATTTCTGTTTTGTTTTTATTACACCACATCATTAATCTACCATCAACATCAATTTATATAACCTAACTTCATGGCCCCTAATTGTTGGTTGGGGTCCGTACTAAAGGTAAATAAAGAACATGAAAAATTTATACTTGAGAAAGGTAAATAAACTTAAAAAAGGTATATAAAGAACTTGAAAATAAAAATATAATAAAAATAGTTATAGGTTGGTCTCCCCGACGAAGACAGAGACAACAACCAGGTCTAAATGAGTTATCTTGGACGGTATTGACTCTTGGCGGGTCATCAGGATATAAAATTGGTGACAGGATGTGTTTGTGTCTCGGTGTGAAGGTGACAGAGGGACGAGGGAAAAGGAGGAAGAGTTGTGGGACGGGTGGAGAGAAGTGGTGGGTGAAAGAAATGGATGCGAGACGGGTGATGAGGGGTGGGTGACAGGGATGGGTGGGTGGGTGACAGGGGACGGGTGGGTGAAAGGCAGTGGGTGGAGAGAAGTAGGTAGGTGACAGGGGTGGGTGGAGGGGAGAGGAGTGATGGGTGACAGGCGTGGGTGGGTGGAGAGACTGAGGTGGGTGACAGGGAACGGGTTGATGGAGAGAAGTGGGTGACAGGTGGGTGGGTGGAGGGAAATGGGTGACAGATGGGTGGATGGAGAGAAGTGGGTGACATGTGGGTGGGTGGAGTGGTGTGGGTGACAAGAGTGGATGAGAGACAAATTCTACCACACATAATACTGATATGAGTGACATTTTATTGAAGGCATAATATATGTACTTTCCTTGCCTCGTCCACTCTCAACCCAAAACATTTATAACCCACCAACTGGTCCTCATTCCCTCACCTTCTCATTAGATAATATAACCAAACAGTCACACCACCACCACCACAATACCGTGTGAAGGAATAAACTGAAGAGGAAAAAAGACCTCCCCTCTAGGCCTGGAAAACCCAGTAGGACGAGGGATAAGGTGATAGAGAGGAGGGACAGCAAGCATAAAGGAATAAAGAGGAAAGGAGTTAGAGTCAAGGAATTGAAAGGGATTGGCTCGGGTCTAAAGAGGCGCCAAAACTCTTAAAGTACAGTCGACATCACCGCAGGAAATACCGAGTGAAATATACATTAATAGTCTCCAAGAACATTTATCTATTCTCCGTGACAAAGAAGGATCAGAGTACAGCATATATTATATAATGTACCAAAACACTAAAGATTTTAACAGTGTAGATGTCAATAACAAAGTGACAATAGACCATCAGTGAACAACACTTTACAAAAGAATGAAACTCTTATGTAAACAGCCATCATTATCATCATCAACAGTCATACTCCCGCTTGCCCTCCATCCCTCTCACTCTTAACCCCCACTACCTCCTTCCCTCTCACTATACCACTTTCCCCTTCACTCTTACTTCCGCTCTCCCTCCTTCCCTCGCACTCTCCCTCCATTCCCTCTCTCGTCATGACCCAAGAAATTATGAGAAGTTTCCAAGGTTCCAGGTGTCACGTGAGGAAGACTGCAGAGAAAAAAGGCAAGAATTGTGAGAGTTATGAGTGTGTTGAAGGAAGGTAGAAGTGTGAATGTGTGTGTGTGTGTGTGTGTGTGTGTGTGTGAGTGGTGAAGGAAGGTAGGAGTGGTGTGGTGTGTGTGTGTTGAAGGAAGGTAGGAGTTGTGTGCCTGTGTGTGTGTGTGTGTTTTAGGAAGGTAGATGTGTGTGTGTGTGTGTGTGTGTGTGTGTGTGTGTGTGTGTGTGTGTGTGGTGAAGGAAGGTAGAAGTGGTGTGTGTGTGTGTGTTGCAAGGAAGGTAGGAGTGTGTGTGTGTGTGTGTGTGTGTTGAAGGAAGGTAGAAGAGATGAAGTGAAGTGTGTGTATGTGTGAGATTTGAAGGTGTGGTGGTTCAGACAGGCGCCAGCAATATTGGTGTGTGTATGTGTGTGTGTTGGACCAAATATTTACCTTTAAGAAGCTCCATAAAGTCTTGCATTGCACTAAATTTCTCTCTCTCTCTCACTCACTCACTCACTCACTCACTCATTCTCACTCTCACTCTCTCTCACTCTCTCACTCTCTCTCACACACACTCTCACTCTCACTCACACTCACTCTCACACTCACTCTCACTCTCACTCTCACTCTCACTCTCTCTCTTCCTTTCGTCAGTATCTCTTCTCCTTTCCTCACTTCACTTTCTAATTCTCTCTGTTATCTTCTACTCTTTTACACCCCTCTCCTTTCTTCTTATCTTCAGTTTTTACTCTTTTTTTTCTTCTCTCCTCTATTTCTTCTCCTGTCATCTACATCTCCATCTCCATCTCCATCTCCATCTCCATCTCTCTCTCTCTGGTAGTAAACTGGATGGAATCCCTCTGTTTAAGTTTAGCAGAAATTTCTAATGGGTTTCGAGCAGCTACTCACGTATTAAGGGGGTTGTAGTACAGTGTTGGTAAATCCGGAGCAACTGATTCCTCCAAACTATTCCAAGCAACAACAGGCAACCATTATTATTGTTAATCTGGTCCTGTTTCCTAGCATACATTGGAGGAATCAAGGTGCTCATGTGAACCAAAAGTATTCTGACATAGTTTGTAGGAATCAGTAGCCCTCCAATTGGCCTAAAACTAAATAAATTACCACCTTCATGACCTTTACTTTATCAGTACACAAGATAACAGGAATTAAGAGGTTTTTTTCAGCACATGTACTATCTGTATACTATACTTTCAAAACAATAAAAATACACTTTGATTTATATTGGGTTAAGTCATCATCTACATCTATCTACACACTCTTTTCCTTTATATTTCTCCCTCTCCCTCTTACCCTTATATTGTTCAGTAGCACTACTACACTTTTCTCCATACTCCTTTCCTTATATTTCCCTCTTCACACTAATCCCTTATACCGTCATTCTTTTCCTACTCTTCCATCTGTATTCTTCAAACTCAGCACTACATCTTTCAACTCTCCTGATATTTCTCCTTCCTCTCATATCCCTTATAAATTATATCCCCCCCCCCCTCCTGGTTCAAAGTCAGCACTACACCTGTCTGCATAATCGTTTGCTGATATTTCTTCCTCACTCTTTGCCTTATATATTGTCAGTTCACTCCTCCCAAAACCACTCTTCCTTTCTCTTCCTCCCCACAAGATTCACTCAACCACTTGATGTTTATCTCTCTCTCTCTATCTCTCTCTCTCTCTCTCTCTCTCTCTCTCTCTCTCTCTCTCTCTCTCTCTCTGATCCCATCAATAAAGCACATGGGCTATCAGAGAAGGCTGCAGGCACTAGGTCTCTTCTCATTAGAGACGAGACGCTTGAGAGGTCAACTAATTGAAGTTTTCAAAATCCTTCGTGGATATGAAAACATTGATTATCAGTGCCTGTTTAGCTTAAACACTAATGCAACTAGAAACCATGGATGGAAACTAGATTTGAAACGCTTCCGCCATAATACGTTAGGTAATTTCTTCACATATAAAATCTGCAATGTCTGGAATCAGCTACCAGCAGAGGTAGTTGATAGTTCCTCGATAGAACAGTTCAAGAAACAGTTAGACAAAGTTCTGCCAAGCTGTTAGAGTTAAAGTGATTGTTTCCTCCTTTCCTGTACAAAAATATCCTTGTCCGGCCTTTTTTCCTCCGGGTTAGGTACATTTCCATTTCCATAACCGCAATGCGGGTGGGAGAGGTGGGTGGGGAGAGCCTTCTCTTTACTATACTTTTCTCTCACTATTAGTTAGCAACTACTACTACACCTACGGTACCTCCTTGGTATGGGTCGTAAGACCTTTAGAGGTGCTACTTGTCCTTGTAACTCCTTGTAACTCACTCTCTCTCTCTCTCTCTCTCTCTCTCTCTCTCTCTCGGTGTATGTGTCTGTGTGTCGGTATGTGTGTCTCTTTCTGTGTGTATGTGTGTGTGTATGTGTGTGTGTGTGTGTGTGTGTGTGTGTGTGTGTGTGTGTGTGTCCCCCTTCCTCACACACACACACACACACGCACACACACCATCGTAAAGTTTATGTCCATTTTCTTGCACACTATCTCTCTCTTCCATTGCTACGCTCTTCCTTTTATCGCGTCTCTTTCCTTTTTCACCTTTGCCCCCTACAGAGATATTTAAGAGTGTCTGTCTGTCTCCTCTCCTCCCCTCTCTTCTCCTCTCCACACTCTCCCCTCCCTCTCACATGATCACTTTTCAATTCATTCTCCCCTCTCCACACTCTCTTCTCCATTCCTTCTTCCCTCCTCCCCTCTCCATTCCTCCACTCTTCCCCTCCCTTCCCCACACTCTCCCATCTCTTTCCCTCGCAGCACACCCCTCTCCTATCCTAGTCCTTCTCCCGTCTCCACACTCTCCCCTCCCTCTCACACGATCATCTTTCCAATCCTCCACCTCTCCCTTCCTTTCCCTCTCTTCTCATTATTCCATTCCTCTCACACTCTCCCATTCCCTTCCCTCTCTATTCCTCCTCCCTCTCACACAATTACCTTTCCTTTACTCCTCCTCTCCAATCCTCTCACCTCCATTCCTCCTTCCCTCCCCTCTATCTTCCCTCTCCACATTCTCCCCTCTCACACGATCGCCTTTCCAATCTTCTCCTCTTTCACCTTCCTTTCTCCCCACACATTTCCTTCACATACTAAAACAATAAAACCTTCTCCTTGCCTCGCCTACTCCACTTTCCTTCCTATTACCTATTTTATTCCTCTCTTCTTATTTTATGAAATGGGTAGTGGACTGGAGGTAAATCTGGAGCAAATGATTCCTCCAAACCATTCCAACCAACAGGATACCATTATTTTTGTTCATTTGGTCCCGTTTCGTGGCATACATTGGAGGAATCAAAACGCTCCACTGTCCCAAACATATACTATCCCCTTAACTACATCTGCCTATAATTAAACATGTAGTTCATTAAATATTGACTTAAATGACTGGTAAAATATCTATAGTTTGTGACTTGGTTAGACTGACACATGTAACACTAATGATTCACTCACTACATACATTCTATTATTTATAACTTGGTAATATTGTACCGGCTCCCTCACTAAGTTCTTGGCATTATTTTGTAAATGTAAAGTAATCCAAGATTAAATACATCCAATGATTAACACTGGAATGTACAGTTGGCAACACATATAACTGGTACAGTCAGAGTTGTCAGTCCTCTTATCCTGTACCAATTATAAATGCTGGCAATTGTGCACAAAACGAGCATCAAAGGCCATATTAATTAAAGGTGAATCAGTGCATTTTTACCAGGATAACACACACACATACACATATATACATATATACACACACACACAGGAAGCCGGGGGAGAAGGTGATAGAGAAGATAGAAAGGAAACATATTTAATGACAGAATTATCACAACAAGAGAAAACTCCAACAAAAGAAATATGAATGAGGACTGTGAGTTCATTGACCACACACACACACACACACTGGTCACATGTGGGTTATTGAGTAGTGTTCCTGTTTTGTTAATGAGGGTCAGTGCAAATCCGGGTCGCATATTTCCATTTTTTATACGCGCGTCTCAATACCACTCCCGGCAGGCCACCGTCTCAGCTCGGTTAGGGTAAGTGAGGTTGGGTTGGGTTGCGTTAGATTGGGCTGGGCTGGGCTGGGCTGGGTTGGGTTGGGTTTAAGATACGTTAGGGTAGGGCTGGGTAGGGTGGGTTAGGGCAAGGTGGGATATGTTAGTTTAGGTTTGGATAGGTTAGTTTAGGTTTGGATAGGTTAGTTTAGGTTTGGATAGGTTAGGATAGGTTAGGGTAGGTTAGGTTACGGGTCCTCAAATTCGCTCCCTTTTAGTAAAATAACCTAGGAAAGACAATGAGACTATTTTCAAAAATATCTAAAGGTTTGTTTTATTGCTACAACCCAAGCGTCATTTTACAATTTTTTATTTTTTAATCTTCGGGTCCCGGCTGAGACGAGCTGGTATACAGAACATAAAGTTACTACCGGGGGTAATAACGTTACGTTATAGACTGACCCTATTATCGTGGAAGAGACTTGGTGGACTCTGATTCCTCCTAAATATGCCACAATACAATCTCCTTCAATATAGGTGGTGTTTGTTAACAAAGTGATATTGGTTCACAAGATTCATTCAAAAGGCTCACTTTCATTCACCCGATGCAGGACTTTCAATCTCGACTATACATCCCTCTCAACTGTCCCTCCTTTCCTTCGTGTTTGCTGCCCCTCGTCCTTCCATACCTGCAGGATCTTCCAGGCCTAAGGAAATCTTCCTTCATCTTTAATAAATCAATCCGCTATTGTAATTTTCTGTTGTAGACTCACTAACGCTGATGTATAATTATTTCCGTTCTGTATGGGTGCTCGTCTCAGCCTGGGCCCAAAGGAAAAACAAAAGTTGAAAAATGACGCCTATGTTGTAGCGACAAAACTTACAATAGGATATTAGGATATTCTTGAAACTATTTTCCATGTCTTTCCCAGCTCATTTTGCCTACCATACGAACTAAACGACCTCTAACCTAACCTAACCTAACCGAACGGAGACGAGCATGTATATAGAATGGAAATATGCTCCCTGGGAGAACCAAAAATTAAAGTTTCAACGGCACCCAAACACGGGGAAAACAAATATATCAAAATCAAAATACATGAAAATCAAAATAAATCAAAATCCCAATAAATCCATGGTAAGTGTGAGAAAGGTATATAAAGGTTTTGGTAATGACTCAAGGAAATGGCAGGAAAAATTTCAGAGGGTAAGTTGTGGAGAAATATTGTGGTGAGGATAAATTTGGCGGTGGTAATGTTGGTGGTGGGAGCTGCCAGGACCACCATTATAACACACACACTAACACACACACTAACACTAACACTAATACACACACACACTAACACTAATACACACACACACTAACACTAGCTAATACACACACACACACACTAACACTAACACACACACACACTAACACACACACACACTAACACACACACACACACACTAACACAAACACACACACTAACACAAACACACACACTAACACACTAACACACACACACACACTAACACACACACACACACTAACACACACACACACTAAAACACACACACAGAGAGAGAGAGAGAGAGAGAGAGAGAGAGAGAGAGAGAGAGAGAGAGGGAATGCATATGAAAAGAAGGTAAAGGGAGAGAACGATAAGTGGGAGGAGGTCAGGGAAAATAAACACATAAGTAAAGAACAAAGTGCAGTAGTCTGATGGCATTACACTAAACCTCTCTCTCTCTCCACCACCTCCTTCACCACCATCCTCCTCTCCCTCCTCCTGCTCCTCCTCTCTCTCTCTCTCTCTCTCTCTCTCTCTCTCTCTCTCTCTCTCTCGATTGATAGATACATAAATACATGTTACACTGAGACAGGTAATTATAGACAGACATATATTGATAGATAGATTATAATTTAGATAAATGAATATAGTTATGTATGTATGAATGTATAAACCGGTATACATAAGTTGTTGTTGTTGTTGTTGTTTTGTTTTTTTTACATCTTAAGCAATTATTTATCCTGAAAAACTTAAGTAATTCTTATTCATTGTTTTTCCAACTCAAGAGAATGAGACGATGTTTACAGAGTACAAGGAGGAGGTGGAGGAAGAACAAATGAGGGACATTCACAAACAAAAGGATTTACCGAGGAATGTCCTTACTACGAAAATAATATTACTTACTGAAGAAAATTATATAAGAAGAAAATTATGCAAATGTAATAAATATGTTTTTGTTTGCATTAGAAATTTACTCTCTTCCATTGACTAAATCTTAAAGCCAAAAGTCAGATGTACAGTTACGAGTCATAATAAGTATCTAGGTCTTGTTGAAGTTTGGAATCATTTGACATACCAGTGAACCAATTACAATGTTTATCCTGTCTCATACATACTGTACTTACTGGAGCTCGTTTAATATTCCATCATCAGGATATTCGAAGTAGATTTGAATATTTATTATGGCTGGTGACTGTATAATCGCAATCCAAAATTTGAATCCAGGTCTTGTTGCAGTTTCGAATAATTTGACATACAGGTGAACCAATTACAACGTTTATACTGCTTCATATTTGTTTGTGCTGGCCTAATACTCGATCAGGCTATTCGAAGCAAGCCTGGATACATATTTTGGATTGCGACTGTACATGCTGAGGTAAAGGTGACGGGGAAGAGGTCACAGGAAAGGTCACAAGTGGAAATAACATCATAGACGAGGTCAGCAAGGATGAAATGAAGACTAGATAGAGACTTACTGTATAATAAATACAATATTGTATTAATTCAAGGAAACGAAAGAAGAAGAAGAATGAAATCATGAATAGGAAGATGGAAGGATGAAGAAAATGAATGAAAAAAGGAGGAAATTTAGTCTAGAGAAACCCACAAGACTTCACACATACTGGAAGAAAATGGAAGAGAGGAGGGAAAGAAGAGGTGAAGGGATGGAGAAGGGGAAGGAGAGGAGGAGGGGAAAAGGTAGAGGAGGGAAAGCGGAAGAGGTAGAGGAGGGGAAGAGGTAGAGGAGGGAAAGCGGAAGGGGTGGAGGAGGGAAAGCGGAAGGGGTGGAGGAGGGGAAGGGGGAGGGGAGGGGAGGGAAGGGGGAAGGGAGGGGAGGGAAGGGGGAGGGGAGGGAGAGGAAGGGTGAGGGGAGGGAGAGGAAGGGTGAGGGGAGGGAGAGGAAGGGTGAGGGGAGGGAGGGGAAGGGGGAGGGGAGGGAGGGGAAGGGGGAGGGGGAGGGGAAGGGGGAGGGGAGGAGGAGAGGGAGGGGAGGAGGAGAGGGAGGAGAGGAAGGAAGGGAGGAAAGGAAGGGATGGAGGAGGGGAAGGGATGGAGGAGGGGAAGGGGTGGAGGAGGGGAAGGGGTGGGAGGGATAGGGTGGGAGGGAGGGAAGGATGGGTGGGAGGGAGGGAAGGATGGGGTGGAGGAGGGTAAGGGTAAGGAGGGGAGGAGGGAGGGAGGGGGTGCAGGAGGGTAAGGGTAAAGGATGGTAAGGGGTGGAGAAGGGGGGGGAGGGAGGGAGGAGGGGAAGGTGTGGAGGAGGCAACAATTTATAAACAGGAGAAGACTGGCTGTGAGATAATGCAGACAGCAAAAAAAAAAAAAAAAAAACACACACACACACACACACACATAAAGGAAAAGGAAAAAAACACGAGAATGAGAACTGAGGAAGTTTTGTATATTTTGGGAAAAGTAAAAGGAGGTGAAGATGAACAAGAGAGAGAGAGAGAGAGAGAGAGAGAGAGAGAGAGAGAGAGAGAGAGAGAGAGAGAGAGAGCCGACGAAGAGGAAAGTTTAAAATTGTATTATCCTCTTCTTGCCTTGACGAAAACAGGGAAGAAAGAAAGAACCCACCTACACATTTATTCACCAAGTGTGTACGATTTGAAGCACGAGCAATGCAGATATTCATCCCAGAAAATTGCCCTCTGTTACCAAGTGTGTACAATTTGAGGAAAGAAAAGATGGAGTTTCTCTTCCATGAGTATTGAACTCATTTACCAAGTGTGTACGATTTAAGGCAATGCAGTTTCTCTTCCCCAAAATTGCCCTCATTCACATTCCTATTCATATACAAGATAAAGTCCTGAAACCGCACACATTTGGTAAACACTCCCCACCACCACCACCACCACCACCACGAGTGAAGATTTCTGAATTTTATAATGTTGTTTCTCAGCGAGAGATTAGTCCAGATGAAGGATGACGTTAGGAAACAGTGGTTGACACAAATATAACATTACCTGACGAAAATATAAGAATAACAGAAAATAGGGTGAATAGCGGACGAAAATAGTAGGCAATTGTAGCGGACGAAAATAGTATATACAGTAACGGACGAAAATAGTTTCACCTGAATATCTACTGCATAAATTGTTACAAAGAAAACTCAAGCTCATTTCTGGATGCCAAGTAAATCTGACCCAGTGAATGTGAAACAACTTGTACAGTAGTCGCCGTCAAAAACTACATTTTCATGATATGTTCCTACACTGGTCAAAGATTTAATTAATTAATACCAGTTACCAAAATCTAGAAGCGCACACACACACACACACACATCTCAAGACCTCCTATTGGCACCCACACAGAGAGAAAGAGATGAGGGTAAGTATTGAATATTGTGGTTGTCATGGTTTCAGTGAGGATATTTTATCATGTAACAAGCCATTATGATAATACGCCTGGACCTCAGTTGGAAAGATTAAGGACCCTGTGATCGTGTATGAGAGTTGGTGGCTTCTGATTCCTCCTGAATATGCCACGAAACAAGCTCCTTTACTATGGGTGGTGTTTCGTGGCAATATCTGAAGGACTCACCAACCTCCAAAATTCTAACTACATCACAGAGGCCCTTAAGGGTTGTATTATTAAACTATTTCTTTGAGGACAAGGCTCTTCGTCGCGTAACTTTCTCACAGAGCTGTTTCAGGGAAGAGGGATGAGGCAGTCTAAGGGTGTAATACACTTTTGGTACTGTACATTGGAGCGCCTTGATCCCTCCAAAGTATGCCAGAAAGTAGGACCAGATGAACAAATATAAGAATGACTTGTTGTCTGGAATAGTTTGGAAGAACCAGTTGCTCCAATTTTACAAACACTGTATTACCCCCATAAAATAACTACCCTGGATGTTTTATGTCCCTCTTCTCAGTAAACTCGTTCTTTCATCCTTTGGGTTACGAATTTAGTGTCTCAGCCGTGTGCAGACAGAAGGAAAGGATATGTTGGACTATTGTATGTACAGTTACCAGCCATAATAATTATCCAGGTGTTACTGAAGTTTGTAATCATCTGACATACCAATGAACCAATTACAATCCCTTATACTGTCTCACACATACTTGCTGCAGCTCTTAAATACTCTGACATACCAATGAACCAATTACAATCCTTATACTGTCTCACAAATACTTGCTGGAGCTCTTTAATACTTCACTAGACTGTTCGAAGCAGACCTAGAAACTTATTATGGCTCGTGACTGTACACTAGTGGTTAATAATTCTCTTCTGATCCGAGATACAATATGAATCTGTATCAACTGGTGATTCGGGAGGAGTGGGATGTGAGGTTGGTAGAGATTCATTCATGTTGTGTCTCGGATCAGGACACAATTTTGACCCTCAGAGAACAGTGCGGTTGGTCTCAGGAACAGGTTATATGGAAAGAGAGGTAATTAATGTGGAAGTACTGCAATGAATGGTCTACCAAGTGACTCGGTGATTGAAAAACAAATATCCTAATAATGATGTTGTATTGCAGTTACGTTGCACCTATTGCATGAGCGGCTGCTTTATGCGAGATTTAAATCTAGTCACGGTAATATAAGTGTTTTTGTTTGTTATGCACCCACAAACAGTGCGCCAGATGACCGAAAGGATGAATTCTATGAAAGGTTGCAAGATGTGGTAGGCAGAGTCGCTAAGCAGGACATACTATTATGTGTTGGTGACTTCAATGCAGTGTTGGGAGATTCGAATGATAGATTTGAGGAGTGCATGGGTAGGATGGGTGTTGGAAATAGAATGAGTGAAAATGGAGTTAGATTTGCAAGTTTTTGTTTGGCAAATGAATTAGTCATTGGAGGCACTGTTTTTCAACATCCAAACATACATAAGACATCATGGGTGTCGCCGTGCGGGAAGTATAAAAATCAAATCGACCATGTTGCCATCAGTAGGAAGCACAAGAGTTCCTTGCTTGATGTCCGTGTGAGAAGAGGTGCCGATGTTGGAAGCGATCATCAACTTGTAATGGCGAAGCTAAGATTCAAACTTAAAAATCAGACGGGAGAGAAAGCAATATCAGGTGTGTACGACATTGATTTACTTAGGAGGGAAGGAGAAGAAAAGGAGGCCTTTAGGTTGGAATGTCGGAATAGGTTCTTAGTTTTAGAGGCATCGGAAGAAGAAGAGAGAAGTGTTGAAGATATGTGGAGAGATGTGAAAGGTGCTCTTAAGGAAGCAGCGGATTGCACGATCAGGAGAAGACGTAGAGCTAGACGAAAGAAGTGGATGTCTGAGGAAACATGGGAAGTGATTGAAAAAAGAAAGGAGGCGAAATTGAGAAGCGAAGCTGGAAGAGCTGATGATTATGAGGTTGAGCTGGCAAGGGCAGAATACTGGAGTCTGCACTCTGAGGTCAGACGTCTGGCAAGAAGAGATAAAAGAAGACAAATAAAGGAGAAGGTTTCAGAAGCTGAGATTCTGATTAACAAGAATGATGGGCAGAGTCAGAGGATTGCGTACAAGTCAATCAAAGAATTAAATGGTTGTGTTAATAAGCGCAAAGAGATTCCAGTTAAAGATCAACACGGTAATTTACTCACTAAGGACAGTGCCATCAAAAATAGGTGGACAGAACATTTTGAAACAGTTTTAAATAGGCCGATTCCCCCGGCAGAAGATGTACCAGCAGCAGAGAGAGATCTAGATATAGAGAGTGGAGAGATTACTATGAGCGAAGTTAAAAAAGCAATAAAACAGCTAAAAAATTACAAAGCACCAGGGGAGGATGAAATTTTTCCAGAAATGCTTAAAGTAAATGAAGATGAGTTGCCTTCAGTGTTTGCAAAACTGTTTAATAAAATTAAAGATAGTGAAATGTTACCATCTGAGTGGAAAAACGGTGTAATAGTTAAGATTCCTAAGAAAGGGGATCTAAGGGATTGTGGCAATTGGAGGGGCATCACTTTGTCACCGATAGCCTTGAAAGTCTTTTGTAGAGTCTTGCTAAATAGAATGGAACCTGTGATACGTGGTCTCCTGCGGGAAGAACAATCAGGGTTTACGAAAGGACGTGGTTGCAGTGACCAGATTTTTGTCGTTAGGCACTTGATGCAACAGGCAAATGAGATGAAGGCTAGTTTGAGTTTGTGTTTTGTTGATTTTCAAAAGGCTTTTGATAGTGTCTCTAGAGGGATGATGAAGAAAGTCTTGAGGCATTACGGAGTACCAGAGTGGTTGGTGAAGCTGGTGGAAGACCTGCATGAGGGTACCTTCTGCAAAGTTATGGTTGATGGGTCTTTGAGTGATGCCTTTGAAGTCAAGTCTGGTGTAATTCAAGGTGGAATCTTGTCTCCCTTATTGTTTATTATGGTTATAGACTATGTGATGAGGAAAGTAGCCGAGGAAACAAACGCTGGGATTGTATGGAAGGACGAGCGTAAGCTGGTGGATCTGGATTACGCAGATGACATTGTGCTTATAAATGAGGGTGTAGATGAGACACAGAGAGTATTGGATTGCTTAGTGAGAGAGGGAAAGAAAGTTGGATTGGAAATAAATTGTTCTAAGACTAAAATTATGAATATGAATATTGTAAATGCGGGAGATTGCTTGGTTGAGGGAAAGGTTGTGGAGTAAGTGGAAAGGTTCAACTATCTTGGTACTGTTTTGTCTAGCAATGGTTCTTTAAGGGAAGAGTTTGAAGAAAGATTAAAGAAGGCAAATCAAGCAATGGGAATGTTGAAAGCGATTTGGAATAGTAATAATTTTTCGATCCATACCAAAATAAAAATTTATAAAACCATGGTCAGACCTATTTTAGTCTATGGACATGAATCATGGTATAGTGCGGTGACAACGGATAAGAAATTTCTTGTATTTGAAAACAAAGTCCTACGAAGGATTTTAGGAGTAAAGTGGTGGCATAGGGTTTCTAATGAAAGACTTAGAGAAATAACAGAGGTACAACCAATAGATGACTATATTAGATTGTCACGATGGAAATGGCTAGGGCACGTCTACAGAAAGGAGGGAGAGATTGTGAGGGGAACACCAGGCTGGCAAATGAGAGGAAGAAGAGGAAGAGGTAGGCAAAGTGAAACGTGGGTGCGCACAATGAGGCGAGAGGCTGGTGTGGAATGTTGGAGTGACTTGGAGGAATTAGCGCAAGATAGATGGTGGTGGCGTGAGTTCATCGAGGCCCTATGCATCCCCTTGGGTGCCACAGGAAACGATTGATTGCAGTTATGTAGTCTTACATTTTCTGTATGTTGTAAACCTTCGAAAACAACAACGTGTGTACCATTTCTTGTGACCAATAGTACATATTGTACCACAACAATAACATTGTGTTGTATGACAAGATGTGTTTTAATATTAGCAACTCAACATTCGAAATCAAAAGTTGACAATATTTGTTTTTTTTGTCGGTAAACTGAGGCTGATATAAACATTCTTAAAACAATAATGTGTTGCTTTTTTTTATGAAAAATTGGGTACCATGGACAACAAATCTCATTAACATAAATAATTCCGTCACTAAAGATAATTACCAATACACCGTAAAGAGAACTGTGTCCTTCATAATAACTGCTGCGAAACATATTGGGCAAAGACACAGTCGATTCCTCCTTTCCAGGCCTAGTAATATTTTCAGTCTCAGTGTAAATGTGTTTCTTACTCATCACCTGTCCTGACTACAACACACTTTTATACCTTGTCCTGCCCTGTTAACCCTGCCTCTCTCTGCCCTGTTAACCCTGTCTCTCTCTACCCTGGTAACCCTGCCTCTCTCTACACTGTTAACCCTGCCTCTCTCTACACTGTTAACCCTGCCTCTCTCTACACTGTTAACCCTGCCTCTCTCTACACTGTTAACCCTGCCTCTCTCTACCCTGTTAACCCTGCCTCTCTCTACCCTGTTTGTCCTGTTCCTCTCTACCCTGTTAACCATCCCTCTCTCTACTCTGTTAACCCTGCCTCTCTCTACCCAGTTTGCCCTGGTCCCCTACCCCCTGTGGTGCGTTGCTCTTCCCACCCCTTCCCACCTACATCCCAGCCCACCTCGCCTCACCAATCACACACCGACGCCTTTGATCCACACCGGACTGCCTGAGAGTGGCGTCCGTTCATGGATGTTGGGACACACAGATAGACAGACACACACACAGAGAAACAAACAGACACACAGACAGCCAGACAGATGGACAGCCTGACAGAGAAACAATCAGATACACAGACAGACAGACGGAAGGACAGACAGACAGACAGACACAGGCAGACATATACACAGACAGACAGACACACTGACTTTTCCCTGGTCTTGATAACATGCTACCCAGGAGGGAGAAATATACAAATGTTACATTAAATTGGAAGTATGTAAATGGTACAGTACCTTTTCTTTGGTTGGGTTTATAGGGAGAACTTTCCAATTCGAATAGAAAAAAAGAAATTCTTACACTATACAACTCACTAGTACTTCCCCATCAAGGATACTGTGTCCAGTTTGTGTCACTCTACCTCAAAAAGGACATGAACAATAAAAAAAAAATACAATACAAGGTAACAAAATTATTTCCCAGACTAAAAAATAAATCATATCAAGAGTGGATTAAAAAGTTAAACCAATTTCGCTTAACAAAACGTAGATTACGAGGTGATCCTAACTGAAGTCTGCAAAGATTTTGAAAAGTTTTAGTAATCAAAATATTCACGACTATATTATTATTGACGAGTCAAACGTAAAATGAAACCCTGGATATAAAATCATGGACAAACGTTTCAGTACAAATGAAGCTAAATCCTTTCTTCTTTAATGGCTTGGTAAATATTTGGAATGTCCTCCATGACTATAAATATAGTAAACTGTAACACAATAGAAACTTTTAAGAAACATTTAGACAAATATCTCGAGAGAAAAACAAAACAAAACAACTCCAACTCACACTATGTTATAGAATATAGAATGATCCATACGCGCTAAACTCTGTTACCATTTTAGGATGTAGTGTTAAATCAATTGGTGAATAGAACATTTCTTTCCCCTTTCTTTTCTTTATTTTCGTTGTAAATTGCATATCAGTTTTTCTATACTGTATGTTTCCCTTCAACAGTTTCGTTGCCAGGGAAAGCTGGAGGGATTGGTGTGTGGGGAGGAGCCTTACACTATTCTATCCTTTCTCTCTACAAGTAGTTAGTAGCTTTGACCCAAACAGCCTCGTAAGGACCAACAGTTCGGCTACTGTTTGATTTCCTATGTATTTCTTTTCTTCCCTCGTGGTACTGGGTGTTCCAGGCTTAGTGAGGGATTTCAACTCATCCATACACAACTCACTAAACTTAAAACATATCCACACAGTCATTGATTAAACCGAGGGATATAAGTTCACATCAATATTGTTCATTCATCCCTGCTGTATGTACACACACACACACACACACACACACACACATTCATCCGCTGTCTGTCTACTGTTCACACACACACACACACACACACACACACACACACACACACACATTCATCCCTGCTGTCTGTCTACTGCTCACACACACACACACACATTCATCCCTGCTGTCTGTCTACTGTTCACACACACACACACACACACACACACACACACACACACACACACACACACACACACACACACACCTCCACCTTTCAAAATCTGACCTGTGGTGTTCCCCAGGGTACCAAAATGGGGCCCCGCTGTTTCCTGCTGTTAATTAACGACGCCCTCACTGACACACCACACCGCTGGAAGTATGTGAATGACTCTACAGTAGGAGTCACTATCAACAATGACTCTCCTGATTACAGTCATCTACAGAATATCCTTGACCACCTGCAATCCTGGACCAGAGAAAATAGCGTCACCATCAACCAAACCAAGACTGTATTAATGCACATCAGTACATCCACCACTCCAGTACCACCACCTAATGTCACTATTGGCTCTCACTCACTACAGCTGGTTGAGTCCACTAGACTGCTGGGAGTCACCATTGACAATAAACTGGATTGGAGGCAGCACACCACCACCATCATCAAGGCAACCACATACAGACTTTACATGCTGAAAACAATAAAGTCCTTGGGTGCCCTACACCAACAACTGAGGGACATATACTACCTTCATCCTGTCCAAGCTTACATACGCATCTCCAGCCTGGTCATCATCACTAAACATCACTCAACAACGCCGGCTGGAGAGGGTACAGAAAAGAGCATGTAAAATTATACTGGGGGTCACCTACACTACTTATGACCAGGCGTTAATCTCCCTTAATCTACCCTCACTGACAGAGAGATACCAACGTGACCTCCAGACTTTTGGTGAAAAGTTGCTGCTACACCCAAGACTCCGTCCACTCCTGCCCCCCACCCTACCCCCTCCATCTAGGGCAGACCGTCACTATAAACAAACTGAAATCTATTAAAGCAAGAACGGACAGATATAAAAATAGTCCTATTCCCACCATTGTAAATATAATAAATAAGTAATCATCCACTCTATACATGTATAATCTTTGTATAGATATTACACATCTCTCTTTATTCATCCATTATGTCCATTTATTACGTATGTATATTTTCAGACCCAGGGCTGCACTCTGTTCAATAAACCGTTTATTATTATTATTATTATTATTTATTTACATTTATCCCTGCTGTCTGTCTACTGTTCACACACACACACACACACACACACACACACACACACACAACTGACAACTATCAAGCCAGTGGAGCTCCAAGATATCCCAAACGAACACTGCAGCTGGTGTTGTCTCGGCTGGTTATTTCCCACAATCATTCATCAAAGGTGTCAGAATAGTTGGTGTGAGGAGTGTACCCATAGTGTATGTGTTTATCTCATATTTTGTACCCATTTATGGTGTTTATGTATTGGTCATCCTTATGAAGTTGTAGAGAGAGAGAGAGAGAGAGAGAGAGTTGTATCCTTTTGCCTGTCCTTACCCACTTATGGAGGTGTGGAGGGACAGATGTAATGGCCTGAGGGAACACGGGGAGGGCATGGCAAGAGTAGGTTTCCTTGTACTTGTCACTCACTCACACTCACTCTCACTCTATTTCTCTCTCCAACTCCCAACTTAATCACTCTCACTTCCTTTTTACTCTACTCTAACTCGCTCCCCTCCCTCTCTCTCTCTCTCTCTCTCTCTCCAATCCATCCACCTTCACCTCTCTACCTCTCTCTCTCTCTCTCTCTCTCTCTGCATTTCACGGGTCAATGACGAATAACGACAATTACTTACCGGTATGTTATTATTGAATCGGCTACTGTTCTAACAAATGGCCTTACGGTAAGTCATTTAACATACAGTATAAATGTTTCTTCGTTTGACAATTATGCAGGTCGTTATGTTGCTAAGTATAAAACGCATTTTTTATTCTGATATTACTATCTAGTAATTGGAATTAATGTATAATGGGACCAGCGTATGAGCTAATCTGTGTGTATAATATTGATCGGCTTCATCGCGACAAACGATGATCAAAACAAGGTAAATTTACTGTAAATCTAAATAGAGCATATTTGCTTCTATTCTGAGTACAGGAGGATTCTCACTTGAGCTGATAAGGATACTAATATTGAATCCACAGCACCGTCTGCAGTTAAGGAGAAATACAGTGTTGGTAAATCTGGAGCAACTGATTCCTCAAAGCTATTCCAATCAACAGGCCACCATTATTTTTGTTATTCTGGTCTTGTTTCCTGGCAAAAATGGTGGAATAAATGCACTCCAATGTACCAAAAGTATATCATTAACATGGCGTCTGAAAATATAGAGATGACGGAAAAAGTAATTGTGTTTATATTTTGGATTACTTCAGGTTTGTTGGAACTGACTGCAAATTTGACAATAATAAGATAAAACTTCAGTCATCCTTCACTAGTGTGTGTGTGTGTGTGTGTGTGTGTGCTTTACCTTTCATGAAACAAAGTACAGGAGTACAGAGTAAAGTAGATTACACTCGGTCCTAACGCCTGATCACTGTCCATAATCATTATAATCATCATAATCCTGACACTACTTTATCCATCACTTAGCTGCTGTTTTTCGTTCACAAACAATTCACTCAAATTAAAAAAGTCAAGCACAGCAAAATGAAAATATCTCGAAACTCATTTGACTTAAAGTTAGGAGTGGACAAACTTAAATGACTTACAGTAACGTCACATTTAATGTCGTGTGAACTACCAATTTCGAGTTGTAAAGAAATAATAATCCAATCAATGAATTGTGTGTCTTATTTACTCTACTATCTTACAAGTAATGGTAAAAAGTAGTCAACAGCAGTATGGGTATGTTTTACTATAACATCTCAGGAGTTGTAATTAGAAGTAATCCAAAGAATATTGCGTATTAATTACTTTAATTTCTCATGAGTTGTGGTAAAGAGTCTAATGAATTGTGTAATGTTTACTTTAAAATCTCACGAATCAGCTGCTTAAGAACCCTGTGATTATGTATGAGAATTGGAGGCTTCTGATTCCTCCTGACTATGTCACGAAAAAAGCTCCTTCCATATAAGTGGTGTTTCGTGGCAATATTTGAAGAACTCCTTTTCCTCCAATTTTCTGACTTCATCACAGTGTCCCTTAAGGGGGTAATACACTTTTGGTATATTAAAGTGCCTTGATTATTTTGAAATATGTCAAGAAACACGACCTATGAATAAATATAGTGGTATCCTGTTGCTTGGAATAGTTTGGAGGAATCACTTGCTCTAGATTTATCACCACTAACATTGTACTATACCTTATACCCCCTTAAATGAAATAGGGCATTATCTCTGCGGCTCATAGGTGAACGCATAAGAGTACAACCTAGCCGTTTCTCTTCGGTTGTTTTGTTTTGTTGCAAAATGCGGTATTAACAAACACATGTACAGTGATGTAAAATATATCTGTATACCAATAAATGTAAGACAATATTAACGTGAATATGACGTACTGTACAGGGAAGGTTTGATGGGACACATCTGACTCTATACATCCAATTCATAATTATGAAGGGAAAATTTCAAGAGAGAAATGCAGTGCTACACAGCTTCCTTTTTAAAACAGACGCGTGAACATACACATCACGACATGGAAACTGGCGAGCAGCTTCTAAAAAAGGAACATGATAAACTACCTCAAATATTGAAGAAAGAGGTAGCACTGGTGTGAGGAAAGGAAGAATGTGAGTGTGAGGGAAAAAGAGAGATGGATGGTGTGTTGGTGTAGGGAAGGGAGAGGGAGAGGGGGGCGATGTGGCCAGTTGACAAGGGGAGAAGGGTGGGATAAAATTGGTCAACAGGGAGAGAAGGGTGGGATGTTCCTGGTTGACAGGGAGAGAGGAGTGGGATGTAATTGCTTGACAGGGAGAGAGGAGTGGGATGTAATTGCTTGACAGGGAGAGAGGAGTGGGATGTAATTGCTTGACAGGGAAAGAGGGTGGGATGCAATTGGTTGACAGGGGGAGAGAGATGACATGTCACTGGTTGATAGGAAGAGAAGGGGTGCTATGTAGAGAGGTGATGTTGATGTTGGAACGAAGAGTAAGCCATGAACAACAGCAACCAACATACCTGCTGAGTTGTTAAAGTATTGGTGAAGGGAAGTGTAGGAACGGAAGAGAAGTATCATGTAATTAGTTTGAGAGGTTAAGTAGGATAGGATGCAATTGGTTGACAATGAAAAATGGGTGTAATGTATTTGGTAGACAGGGAGGAATGAAGAGAAATCCACCACATCAACATCAACACCAACATACCTGCAGAGTTGTTGAAGTAGAGATCGACAGCAGCGAGGGGTCCGTGTGTGGAGGACGTCTGTGAGTCACGGTGACGAACCTTGATGGTATAGTTCTGTAATGGTCCGTGTAGTCCTGTCTCCTCTACGTGTCTCACAGCTAACATCACCACCGGCATCACCTTCACTTTGGAGTATTGGTGTGAGGCGTTGCATGGTGTGATCACTGCAACGTCAATCACTCGGTCATTCGCTCGTCCGGGTTTCTCGTAGGACGGGGGTTTGGCGGCACAGGTCTCGATCGGGTGAGTCCTTTTGTTTTTACTCATTTTTTTCTGAGGGAGGAGGGGCGTGTGTGTGTTAGGGGACCCCACCACCGATGATGCTGCAGGGACGTGGTCTTTACTACGGACCACTCGCTTCCTCTCCCAGTCCCCACGACCACCTCCTCCTCCCTTAATACTACTACTACCCCCACCACCACCACCACCACCACCACCACCACCACCACCACTACTACTACCTTCAGGGGTTTTACCACCTGAGTTATTACGGAACTGTTGTTGTTGTTGTTGTTGTTGTTGTGTGTCTACCGCTGTGAGTGTGGCAAGGCGTCGTGCCCGGGCGTGACGGTACACAGGCAGGCGGTGACGGTGTAGCCTCACATCGGGTACTTTGGGGGCGTCTTGGTGTGTCTGGTGTAGTCCTGGTGCAGCTTCCACTACCAGGACAAACGCCCCTACCACCACCACCAACACTGTCACCATCACCACTGTCACCACCACCAGGCCGTCTCGTGCCCACATGCTGCTTCTGTTGTGTTCTGGCTGGTCCCTCCCGCCACAGTAGTGCTGCGTATCACTTGTCCGTCCGTCCACACCCACCACCTTGTCCCTCCACGCTGCTGACTGCTGCTGCTACCGTCGGTGTCACAGGGTCCTGGTCCTGGTCCTGGTCGTTGCTACTGGCCATAACACCTCATCAACACCTTCGCCTCACCTGTACAAAGGGGAAAATTATATTGTTATCACTATCTGCTTCTTGCATTATAAAGGTTGCATAAATAACACAATTGATATATATATATATTTTTACATTTCCATCTTTCGAAAGGATACCAATGATATTCAACTACAGTCATAAAAGTAAAGACCTCTAATCAAAACATCTTGTAACTTGTAACATAATGATTCTGGTAAGAGTTTACTTGACGTCACTGGTGGTATATAAACGAGAAAGTTGCTCTGTTCGACACACTTACAATAAACTGTAGATGAGTCGACGCATGGGTTGAGACAATGTGTCGAGAAGACCAACCTTACCCCCTAAACACCACTCTACACCCCCATCCTTGATATAATTTTCAATGTTACCAGAATTTATATCACACGAGTTTAATGGTGTTTTGCCTGGAGGGTAAGTCTTTACTTTTATGTGTGACTGTACATTGTTACCAGAATTGATATCACTAGAGTTTAAAGGTGTCTTGCCTGGAAGAATCTCTATTTATAAGAGTGACTGTAAATACAAACTGCATCCAAAAGTCTTAAGTCCTGCAACACACTCGACTGAAAAGGCCTCGAAAAATTATGCGAATCTCTAGCTTTGGTCTCTGTATTATTGGCTTATGAGACAACTAAAAATAGTATATGTATAAATATTAATAGTGGTATAATCTATAATGTCACTGTAAACAATGGGTTTAAGTTGTCACACAGCAATATAATTATGAACTGACAGCAAATGCCATAAACAAACCCCCGTCATTCACAAATTCAATAGGCTAGTTGAGCAGTAGGCTACTTTTGACGGTAAATAGAAGGCTACTGATTCCTCCACACTATGTCGCTAAACAAATTCTCCTATTAGTAATACTAAGGGGATTTGTTTCCTGGAATAGTATGGAGGAATCAATTGTACTCCAATTTACAGAAAAGAGGTTCTCCCCTGAAGGCATTATAATTAAGGCATTATAGTTACTTTGGTCGAGATGGGATGGGATGGGATGGGATGGGATGGGATGGGTTGGGTTGGGTTGGACTTGGTTGGGTTGGGTTGGGTTGGGTTAGGATGGGTTGGGTTGGGTTGGGTTTGGTTGGGTTAAGTATTATGTGTAGTTGAATTAATAAACTTTCTACATTTGGCTCCGTCATACACAGGGAACGTATTGTCACCATTACAAAGCATGACACTGTAGCACACAGGGCCATATGCAAGAACATTCGTGGTGTTGACGATGACGTGGTATCGATACGATGACTCCCCAAACGAACAACAGAGCCATTGTATCGGTACCACACCATCGTCAACACCACAGATATTCTTGTATACGGTCCTTAGTGTCATGGATTATCCTATAAATAAACATGTTTGTTATTTCAGATTTTATCACAATTGTGTTGGATTTATTACCGAAGCAACCTGTCTATAACAATGTATAAACTTCATTGTGATGATGTACCGTAGTCATATGCAAACACTGACAATAAAGTTGCTTCTGTGTTCACTTCGTTTTATCAAAATTTTATAATTCGGACATCACTGATGCTTTCTTCACACAAGAAAACCGTTCTGAATTAGTTAAATGAAAAAATTAGTAATATTCTAATTACAGACATTGGATTTCAGCTATAATTCATATGCTTAGTCCACAGATGATAATAATAATAATAATAATAATAATAATAATGAAGAGAGTTATGTGGCATATACCATCTCCACTGCCTCGTTCTCTCCCCAGTCCTGTTACCTCCCTCCCACTCCCTCTCTCCGTTTCTTTCCCTCTCCCTCCCCTCCTTACGTCTCCTCCCCTTTTCCCCTCCCCCACTCCGTCTCATCCCTTTCTCTCCCCCTAACGGTCCCCCCCCCCTCATTCTTTCCGTCTTCTCTCTCTCCCTCTCCAGTCATATTGCCCCCCTCCCTCCCTCTCCCTCCCTAGACATAGTGCCCCCATTTCTCTCTCCCCGTCTTCCCTCCCCTTACCCCTCCCTCCGTCTCCTCCCTTCTCTCTTACTCTGGTGTATGAATGCTACGCCCTCTGTGAGTTATGGTTGGAAACACATGTCTGGTAGTAACTGTTGGCCAACGTTTGCTGGAGGTTATAATTATGCCTTGGTCATATGTATAGTCATGGACATAAGTTTCAATAAACAAATTGATAACTTAAACAAATTGCTCTTAAATGTTTTCACGTTGTCATATAATGTTATTGTTCTGAATAGTGAGTCAATAACAGCTTGTAGTAAATTAAAAGATGGTACTTAACGAGAGAGAGAGAGAGAGAGAGAGAGAGAGAGAGAGAGAGAGAGAGAGAGAGAGAGAGTTACTGTTCTGAATTGAGAGTAGCTACTTGAAGTAAATTAGCAGATGGTAATAAACCTATAAATTGAAAAGTTTTTTAAGCTACTGAACAGAGGGAAGCTGTCAAACGTTTACATGAGTCACCCCAATGTGGATTATTTTAATTTTTATTATTATTATTGTCAGAGACTGTACTGTACATAAATCAAGGTCACTCCCAAGCTAAAAGTTTGTTCGTAAAGGTGTATTCTTGGCAAATATTGGGACTTGTCACTGCTTAGAAATTATAATACAGACTTATACTATACTTCAAGGGGAGGAAAATCGTCCACTGAATCGAACTGAACCTGAAACACTTTGTTGAGGTCAGTAATGCAAACACAGGAACGAGTGTAAATACTGAGATCTTATATAAATACCGTTCCTGTTCTTCACTTCCTCCCTTCCCCACACGTGCTTTGATACTGTGACTCCTAATTATTGTACGGTATAGTATATTTCTGGTACATTAGAGCCCCTTAATTTCCTAAAAAGTATGCCAGGAAACAGGACCAGATTAACAAAAATAATGGTGGCCTGTTGCTCGGAGTAGGTTGGAAGAATCAGTTGGACCAGATTTACCAACAGTGTACGACCCCATTAACCCCAGGCAGACACCGGAAAGGCAAGGTGAAATGTACTGACAATTGGTGTGAGCGACTATATACACAAGGAGATACAAAGGATATACATAGGCAATACAAAGGGAAAACAAATGATGTACACAAGGAGATACAAAGGACATACAAAGGGAATACAAATGCTATACACAAAGAATACAAAGGATATACAAATGGAATACAAATGGAATCAAACAGTGGCAAACCTATTGTTCCTTACGAGGCTGTCTGGGTCCAAGATACAAACTACTGGAAGAGAGGGATGTAAGAAGAAGGGAAAATGGAAGAAAGAGAGAGTAGGGGGAGGAAGAAAGGAACGAGAGGGAGGAAATAGAAGGTGGGATGAGGAAGAGAGGAAAAGAGGAAAGAGAGAGTGGGATGGAGGGAATAAAAAAGAGAGAGAGGGTTGGAGGAAGAAAGGGAAGACAAGAATGAGAGAGAAGGATGGAAGAAGGAAAAAAAGAGTGGAAAGAGAGAGTAAGATTGAGGAAGAAAGAGGAGAGGGGGAAGAAAGAGGAGAGAGGAAAGAGAGATTTGGATGGAGGATGAAAGGGGAGGACAGAGAGAAAAGGATGGAGGATGAAAGGGGAGATGGAGGCAAACGAGAGTAGAATGGAGGAAGAAAGAGAGAGATGAATGGAGGGATAAAGAGGAAGTGGAGGAACACGAGAGTGGGATGGAGGAAGAAAGGGAAGAGAGACTGAGATGGAAGAAAGCAAAACAAAAGAAGTGAAAATAGGGGAGGAAAAAGGGGAAAGTGAAGAAAGAGAATAGGGGGATGAAAAAAGGGAAGAGAGAGGAGAGGAGTGTGTGTATATCACCCAGGCAACCTTCACTTTGAACATCAGAAAGGAGGTGAGTGGTGGTGAGAGTGTGGGGGAAAGAGAGAGAGTGGTGGTGTAAGGGTGGGCGAGTGGCGTGGCTGAGAGAGAGAGAGAGAGAGAGAGAGAGAGAATGGGTAGTGGTGGGGTTGTAAGAGGGAAGGAGTTGTTCTCACACACACACACACCCACGTGCGCACATAAACACACACTGTGTTCACACTACTCTTCAATTACATTGCCTAATGATGCTAAACAAACTGTGTTTGGAGAGAGAGAGAGAGAGAGAGAGAGAGAGAGAGAGAGAGAGAGAGAGAGAGAGACTGCTCCTTTGTTTTTACACACGTGTACGGCATAGTCTCTCTCTCTCTCTCTCTCTCTCTCTCTCTCTCTCTCTCTCTCTCTCTCTCTCTCTCTCTTCCAGCTGTGATGAACCAAGGTTTTATTGCCGTTAAGAGATCCGGATTAGCACTAAGCTACAAAGAAAGGAATGTGAGGCAGGAACAAGAATTATATCCTTAATTCAACAACTGTACCTGTATTGTAACAACATGGGAGGGAGTTGTATCATGTTAAAGAGAGAGTATATTATTGGTACATTAGTAAGTCTTGATTCCTCCAAAGTATGCCAGGAAACACGACCATATTACCAAAAATAATGGTGGCCTGTTGTCTAGAATACTATGGAGGAATTAGTTACTCCAGATTTACCAACACTGTACTATCTCCTATTTAACTAACAGTAAGATACAAGCATTTCATCCCACTTCGTCTGTTATGGGAATAATTTGTTTTGGGTAAACTGGAAGGCTACTGATTCCTCCACACTCTCTGCCAGAAAACAAACCACTTCAGTATATATACGAGTAGGATCTGTTTTATTGGATTGCTCAGAGGACTATGTAGACTCCAACTGGAAGGCTACTGATTCCTCCAAGCAATGCCAGAAAACATAACCAGTTCAGTATACTAGTAGGCGATCTGTTTTATTGGATTATTCAGAAGGCTACATATACCCCAATTGACCTCCTTTAGAGAGTACAAAGATCTGTCACAACACATCTTCACCAACACACCTTCTCTCCAACACTATATATTATATTCTCATTATTCCCTATTAATGTTCAACTTCTCTTCATTATGACACTCGGTGGTGGTGGTGGGTGAATATTATTTTCGTCTTTGTAGTGGGAAACATTATCTATTCTCATCACTTCTCATTAAGGGGATAGTAAACTTTTGGTACATTGGAGTGCCTTGATTCCTCCAAAGTATGCCAGGAAGCAACAGGACCAGATTGACAAAAATGATGGATTCCTGTTGCTTGGAATTGTTTGTTTGGAGGAATCAGTTGCTCCCAATTTACCAACACTCTATATACTACCTCTTTAATGTTCCACTGCTCTTCATTATGACACTGGTTGGTAGTGTGTGAATATCTCGTCTTTGTATTATATAGGAATTAGCCAAAACATACATACATACAAGTTGACATACAACTCTACTTTATATATAATTATAAATGATGAGGTTCACTGATGGAAGGAGACAACTTATAACCAACTTCCAACTTGGCTGACTGACAAAAGTTATGAGGAAGGCAAGAGTGGAAAAAATGAGAGGGAAAGCAGACAGGCAGGCCTACGAAGGAGAGGAGAGAAAGAAGAAAGGCAGACGAGGGACGGAACGTAGTCAGACAGACGAAAGAAATCAGGCAGACAAGGGAAAGAAGGCAGGTAGGCAGAAAAGGGAAGGCAAGAGTGGAAATAAGAAAAGCAAAGTCAGGCAGACGAGGGAAATCAGAGAGACGAGGGAAAGTAGGCAGGTAGGCAGACAGATGAGAGAAAGCAGGCAGGAAGACGAGCAAACACAGACACAGACGATTGAAGGCAGGCAGGCAGACAAGCGATGCCAGACAGACGATTGAAGGCAGGCAGGCACACGAGGGAAGGCAGACAGGCACGCTAAGGAAGGCAGGCAGACAAGCAAAGGCAAGCAAACAGACAGACAGACAACCACTCTCAGGGAAGCAGCAAAATGATGTCGAGAAAAATGTTGATCGCTGAGGAGGAAGGAAAGAGGATAAGAAAACTGGACAAAAGAAGAAGGAAGCAACAACCATAAAAGGAGGAAAACAAGAGCAAAGTGATGCAACACACACACCAACCAACACACACTCAACACACCCAACAATATTATGAAGTAATATTATTCTAAGCTCGTCGGTATATATGTGTCGTATGCAAGAATATTGGTGGTGTTAACGATGGTATGGTACTGGTATGATGGCTGTATAGTGTGTCCATGGAGTTATCATACCGGTACCACACCATTGTCAACACCATCAATGTTCTTACCTAAGACTCTATATGTATTCTATGCGTAAATCCACAAGGAAGGAAAAATAAACACGGAGTCCCAAGCGCTTTCGTGTATTCACATCTTCAGGGGAAATACAGAATGTAGAAGAATGGTTGCCGAGAGACACCTTATATACCGATACACTTAATAACTAACTGGCAACCTGAAGGTGTTGCCACTGCGAGTTCAAAGCAATATACACCCATATGGTGCTACAAGGATTTATCTGACATGACCTCTAAACCTAAGATTATCCTCAGTCATTAAGGAATAGCTGTTGGACTTATCTTATTAACAATCTTGTCTATGATGAAACTATCCAACTTGTACATACCATTGTTTAAATTCATATTAATATTTTCTGTGTGTTTAATCAAACTTGACTCTATGATGTTTCTATTTACGGATGAATTACAAGACATGATTGACGAAGCATTATCCCAGTCAATACAATGATTATTGTCTCTCATATGAATAAATAAAGCATTAGATTCTTGTCCGGTCCTAACACTATATTTATGCTGTTTGACCCTGGTTGAAAGGTCTTTTCCAGTTTGGCCTATATAGAACATATTACATTCTTTACATGCTCTAGGATATGGAATGAGTTTTGCTTGCCAACAGGATATTAGTGGTGTGAATGTAACGAGAGCATTTTGTAACTTGGAAAAATACAGTGACTTAACGAGTGAGGAAGTTAGTCTGTGTAAAGGAATTGTATATTCTGCTATCTCAAAACAGTCAATTCCAAATTGCCCTAAAAGACTTACCTCTGCAATTAAAACCTTGAAAAATGACAGTGAAATGCACATTACGAAAGCTGACAAGTCGAATGCAGTAGTTATCATGAAAAAAGATGATTACATACTCAAAATGAAAGATTTATTAAGTGACGATGTAACGTACTCGAAGCTAAGGAAGAATCCCATTGAAACGGTGAATTCCTAGTTCAATAAGAAAATTAAAACAGTGTTAAAGGGTAATGATCAACTTATAAAACAGTTCTCCTCTCGTTCTCCTTCCCTGCCCTACATGTATGGACTAATTAAAACTCACAAGCCCAATAATCCAGCCAGACCTATTATTAGTTCTGTGGGATCCATCACCTATAAATTATCAAAGTGGTTAACTTCCTTGCTAAGCCCTTTAGTTGGCACAATTTCGGACTCCAACATAAAAAATAATGTTGACTTAGTAGAAAAACTTAACAATTTACAGGTAACTGGTGCATTTAAGCTTGTGAGTTTTGATGTTAAATCTCTATTTACCAAAGTTCCTGTTGACGACCTTTTGGATTATCTTGATGAAATACTTGATAACATCCCTCTCCCTATCACCAAAAATGCTATCTTAAAATTGATTAAGCTATGCATTAAAGACTGCAAATTTGTTTTTCAAGATGAATATTTTGAGCAGAAATTCGGTATGGCAATGGGCAATCCGCTCTCCCCAGTTTTGAGTAATTTGTACATGGAGTTTTTTTAGAAGAAACTGCTTAATAACATTTTACCCAGTAATGCTGTATGGTACAGGTACGTAGATGACGTACTTTGCCTCTGGCCATGTACTGAAAATCTAGATAACTTTCTGCCATTGCTTAACAACTTAGCCCCTTCCATTAATTTTACCATTGAAATTGAGGAGGATGGAAAATTGCCATTTTTGGATTGCCTGATTCACAGGGTAGGCAACACCTTTAAGTTTAGGATTTACAGGAAACCAACCAATGTTTTGTCATATATTCATTTTTACTCTGCACACCACGATAAAGTCAAACTGTCTGTTTTCTCTTCCATGTACTTACGTGCTCTACGTGTATGTAGTCCTGAATTTATGGATGAGGAATTTGGATTTATCTCTGACATTGGAGTAAAATTAAAATACCCCAAACCATTTTTGGATAAAGCCTTAAAATTGGCAAGAACATCATTTTATAGGGTTGAACCTCCCCTACCCCGTGACAATAAAAACTTACTGATATTACCCTACAGTGATAAATTTGCCCAAATCCCTCTTCTTCTAAGAACATGGAATGTTAATGTTGCCCTTTGCAATGATAACACAGTCAAGAAAATGTTGATCAAAAATTCACCCAATTCCTCATGTGGGTGTATCTACAAAGTACCTTGTAAAGAATGTAATATGTTCTATATAGGCCAAACTGGAAAAGACCTTTCAACCAGGGTCAAACAGCATAAATATAGTGTTAGGACCGGACAAGAATCTAATGCTTTATTTATTCATATGAGAGACAATAATCATTGTATTGACTGGGATAATGCTTCGTCAATCATGTCTTGTAATTCATCCGTAAATAGAAACATCATAGAGTCAAGTTTGATTAAACACACAGAAAATATTAATATGAATTTAAACAATGGTATGTACAAGTTGGATAGTTTCATCATAGACAAGATTGTTAATAAGATAAGTCCAACAGCTATTCCTTAATGACTGAGGATAATCTTAGGTTTAGAGGTCATGTCAGATAAATCCTTGTAGCACCATATGGGTGTATATTGCTTTGAACTCGCAGTGGCAACACCTTCAGGTTGCCAGTTAGTTATTAAGTGTATCGGTATATAAGGTGTCTCTCGGCAACCATTTTTCTACATTCTGTATTTCCCCTGAAGATGTGAATACACGAAAGCGTTTGGGACTCCGTGTTTATTTTTCCTTCCTTGTGGATTTACGCATATTCCTGGATCACGTGCCCCAAGTGATTTATTTGCATGTATTCTATATAGTGTGTCCATGGAGTTATCATACCGGTACCACACCATCGTCAACACCATCAATGTTCTTACCTAAGACTCTATATGTATTCTATATGGTGTGTCCATGGAGTTATCATACCGGTACAACACCATCGTCAACACCATCAATGTTCTTACCTAAGACTCTATATGTATTCTATATGGTATACACTGGGAGTCAATAGTTCAGTGTCCTGATCTGAAACACAATATGAATCTCTACCAACCGTGGTTAGAATAGCGGTGGTGTTTCTGGAGTATGGGCATGTGAGGTTGGTAGAGATTCATGTTGTTGTGTCTGGGATCAGGACAGAGATTGTCTCTGTGTCACATTCTTACCTAAACTACAACATGTATTGTATGTTACTCCATCATTATTGTTTTCAGTATTGAGGAAGAGAGAAACACACTACCTGAGAACCAAACCCTTCCCACACGGCATGCCTGACTGCTTGCTTGCCTGCCTGTCTGTCTTCCTTCCTTTCTGTCTTTCTGGTGCCCGTACTACATACATACATACATACATACATACATACCTATCAATCTGATTGTCTGTCTATCTGTCTGTCTGCCTGTCTCCTTTCCTGCCTGTCTGTCTGCCTACCTGTCTGTCTATCTACCTGCCTGCCTGCCTGCCTGTCTGTCTATCTACCTGCCTGCCTGCCTGCCTGCCTGTCTATATACCTACATACCTCCTTGACAGTCGGTAATGGAAAAAGTTACACGTGTTAGAACAAAAACTTTATCAAGAGGGAAGAGGGGAGAGCAACCAACCGTAGAGTGAGGCAGGAAGGCAGGAAGGAAGGAAGGAGTCTTGAAAGGCGAACTTGTATCTGTATTTGAATATTACTTTAATTATTGAGAGAGAGAGAGAGAAACATCACAATCCACTGATAAACCTAATCATTCCTGTACTATCATTGTCAGTAGTAATTCAGTATTAACAGGAATATTGGTCTTTTCTCTCCTGTTCGGTGCTTTATTTCTTTCTCTGCATCGTGGAATACATTATGCAGTCGTAAACAGAGTAGCCAAGTTTCGATTGCTATCTGGTGTTACATACTGGGTTCAGGAAATAATTCACTTTCGGTACATTGGAGCTCCTTGATTCCTTCAAAGTTTGCCGGGAAACAGGATTAGATTAACAAATGTAATTGTGGCCTGTTGCTTGGAATCGTTTGGAGTAATCATTTGCTCCAGGTTTACCACCAACACTGTACTCTCCATTTAATTCATAAGTTATTGTGTGTTCGTTTCTTCATATTAAGGGGAGATTCTCTTGTTGGTGAATTAGAAGGTCTAGGATTCCAACAAACTATACCAGGAAACAGACGCCCTCAGTGGTACTAATAGGGGATCTGTTTCGTGGCATAGTTTGGAGGAATCAGACACCTTCCAATTCATAAACATTATAATTTTTCCTTATAATGTTGGTTCCTCAGTTACCAAAAGTATTAATGTTTGTTCTTCAATTAACGAAAACTTTTATAAATTAAAAATTTGAGAAATATTCCAGTGTTTGATGTTAAGAGGATTTCAGCATTCGATTGTACTATTACGAGACTTTAGCATTAAGGGAGAATAATATTATTATACTTTGGGTATATTCGAGCTCCTTCATTCCTCCGAAGTATGATGCCAGGAAACAAGACCCGATAAACAAATATAATGGTGACCTGTTGTTGCTTGAATAGTTTGGACGGATCAGTTTGCTCCAGATTTACCACCAACACTGTACTATCCTCTTAACAATTGAAAACCCGACCATATTATATTAATTACTATGTTAAACATTTCTGAGGAACATAGTAATATATATGTCGTCTCTATCCTCTTTAGGACCTGTGATCGTGTATGGGAATTGGAGGCTTCTGATTCCTCCGACTATGCCACGAAACACGCTCCTTCCATATAGGTGGTGTTTCGTGGCAATATTTGAAGGACTCATTTAGATTCAGTTTTCTGACTACATCACAGGAACCCTTAATCCCTGTTTAATGTCCGTGATTAACAGGATATGACCCATACAAATTAATCCTATCTTTTGGGGAAGATGATATTCTCTCTCCCTCTCTCCCCCTCTCTCCCCCTCTCCCTCCCTCCCTCTCCCTCTCCCTCCCTCCCTCTCCCTCTCCCTCTCCCTCTCCCTCTCCCTCCCCCTCCCCCTCTCTCTCTCTCTCTCTCTCTCTCTCTCTCTCTCTCTCTCTCTCTCTCTCTCTCTCTCTCTCTCTCTCTCTTTCTGTTGCATGTGTGTTAATATATATGTGTGAGGATGTGTAAATCATGTATGTATGTGTGTATTCATATATGCTGCATTTGAATGTATATATGTATGTATATATATGAATATACCATATTTGTGTATGTAGCCTATACGACATGTATGTACAGTCGGCGGCAAAAGTCCCGTCACCTCACTTGCTTCACCGAAGCAAGCGATGTTCATAGACTCGAGATTATTAGGTGTAGAAAAAGTGCGTATTAATCGAGTCCATGAACACTGCGTGTCTTGGTGAAGTAGATGAGGCGACAGGACTTCTGCCGCCGACTGTACAGTCTCCTCCACTCCCGCTTTCACCAGTTGAGTGTTGCCAATGTATACACCCGGCATCGTGTGAGCTACCAGTTCCGACTCTCACATCTGAAACACCTGCCAGTAAGAGTAAGGGTTGATGGCAGGTGTTTCGGATGTGAGAGTCGTAACTGGTAGCTCACACGATGCCAGGTGTATACGTTGGTAACACTGAACTGGTGAAAGAGGGAGTGGAGGAGACTGTACAGTATGTATATGTGTATGTATATTATCTTGAAAATGCATAATGGGTAAGACTACACATTCATTCTCTCTCTCCTTCCTCACACATTCTTTGTCCAGCTCCTCACACAAGGCTTATAAAGACTTTGTTATGTGATGTGTTGATCCTTATAACACGTCATTACTGTCACAAGAGCCAATAGAGGCTACAAAGACTATGTGAATACTTGTGTATCTAACCTAACCTATCCTATCCTATCCTAAGTTAACCTATTACTGTTACAACAACAAAAAGAGATTACCAATACAATGTGAATATCTGTGCAGCTCCCAAACCCTGATGGATGATGTACAGTTGGCCAAGAAAGACTATAACTAAATTTTCTGATGTGTGGTGATATCTGGCAGCTGCTCCGTAGTCAACATTCGTATTTTATCAATGGATTACTCAGAACCAACAACCTTTGTAACGATGGATGTGATTGACTAAAGCGATAAGTACCGAAACAAATGTTTTTCCTTTGTTTTATTACTGAATATTCATTAACTCCATGACACGAAGTATTTTGTACAGATGATGTTTACGTGGCCTACTAAATAAACTTGATATTATTACTATAACAATAAGACTAACACTAAGTACTGAGTACCAAACAATTTATGGTGTTATGTTAATTAAGACATAAAAAGTGTTTTAGTGCTGAGTTTCGAATATCTTCTACTTTCTAAAAAGAGGAACCTGTCTGAGACATATAGTCTAATTAGTATCGATGTTTATCGAGATGCAAAGCTTCTGTTTCCTTATAAAATGACAATATGAAAGATTAAGTAATCAAATACTCTCTGGAATTCTACAGTGTCATATATAATATTAAGCGATATATAATTGGATATTTTCTATGACGAGATTGTGCCATTCGAACATCTCAGTTTGAGAGGCATAATTTAAACCATGTTCACTATAGGTCTTCACACATGTCTCACTGTGGTAATGAAAGGAGGGATACTGTTAACAATAATATAACCTCATGTCTCACTGTGGTAATGAAAGGAAGGATACCATTAACAATAATATAACCTCATGTCTCACTGTGGTAATGAAAGGAGGGATACTGTTAACAATAATATAACCTTATGTCTCACTGTGGTAATGAAAGGAAGGATACCATTAACAATAATATAACCTCATGTCTCACTGTGGTAATGAAAGTAGGGATACTGTTAACAATAATATAACCTCATGTCTCACTGTGGTAATGAAAGGAGGGATACCATTAACAATAATATAACCTCATGTCTCACTCCACCTGGGCATCAGTGTTTTATTAATTAATTCAACCATCATGTATTATAGTTCACTAAACAGTAACTATTTTATGAAATGGATGGTAGGAATAACCTGCAGGAAATGATAATATACCGTAATAACAAAAATAATCGAAGTTAGGAAGTTTTGGCATTTATGCTGTACAGTCAGCGGCAGAAGTCTTGTCGCCTCACCTGCTTCAACGAGTCACACAGAATTCATGGACTCGAGAAATAAGCCCGTTTTCTACACCTAATAATCTTGAGTCTATCAACATCGCGTGCTTCGGTGAAGCAAGTGAAACGACAGGACTTTTGCCGCCGACTGTACACTACCATTTATATTAGGTTGACTACTCTGATATGATCAAATAGAAGCCTTTTTTTTTTTTAATATTGCAGGATAATTGTCCTATTGACACAGCTAGGGTAGTAAAAGGGTAGTTTGAGGAACAGCGCCACATTGAATTTCTACCCTACACTAGAGCCTAGAAACAGCCCTGACCTGAAACATAAAATAAAATGTGACGGCTAACATTGTGAATGTGTGTGAGCCAACACAGGAAAGAACTTCTGAACAACTTTTGCAACACATGACAACAGAGTGGGACGTCTTGAGGAGGAAACTTGCTATCATTTACTTCTTTATTTCCTCCAGTTTTATTCCCAATTTTCTTATCCTTTCTTTTATTCTCTCTTAGTTTAATTTTATTTTTCTCCCTAACCCTAAAATTTACTCCATGCTGTAGGTCTTCAGGGGATGATTATTATAAGTAGTAGTAGTAGTTGTTGTTGTTATTGATGTTATAATTTTTGTAGTTGTAGTACTACTGAATTTATTTATTTCAATTTTTATTTACTTTTAGTGAATCACAGGATTCTGATTCCTCCAATCTATGACAGAAAACAATCAGTATACAAATCTCCTCTTAATTTACTTTTCCATACTCTTACTTTCTCTATCTTCCTCTTACTATTCATTATCTTCCTCCCCCTTTACTTTCCCTTCCACTAAACTTTTCTTTATCTGACTCTTAATTTTGCTCTATCTTCCTCTTACTTTTTCCATTATATTTTCACTTACTTTTACTCTTACTTTATATCTTGCCACGTTCTCTTACCTTTACTTCACACTTCACCTTCTTTAGTTCACACTCACTTCTTTACTTCACACTTCATCTACTTAAATTTAGTTCACACTTCACCTTCTTTAGTTCACACTTCACCTTCTTTACTTCACACTTCAGCTACTTTACTTCACACTTCAGCTACTTTACTTCACACTTCCTCCTTTCATCAATTTACACTGGTAATTATATTTATATTTACAACTGGATGAAGGAGTCAACTCGTCAACAAAAGTGGCGTCGCATCACCAATCTCTTTTTGAACCAAAATATAAAGGAAAAATCATTGAACAAATATGTTCACGGTACAAAATTACAATATCCAGTGGTCAAATTAACACACACACACACATATGTACAGTATAACATTATCAAGACCTGTGTCAGCCCTACCATACACAAGAAACACGTGACATCCCCTCCCTTTCCACATTCAACTAACCATCTGTAAAACATCATCCATTTTCACATTCAACAAACCGTATATTTTTTTTATAGGTTAGGTTAGGTTAGGTTAGGTTACAGCTGGTTTAACTTTCCGCCACAAAAGCGAGTGTTGACAGTTATTTCTCCTAATGGGTCGTATATTCAACTCGATTTAGTTTTAAGAAAGTATGAGTGAAAGAGAAAATAACAAGAAATCCAATATATACCTACTATGTACAGTCGCAATCCAAAATTTGTATCCAGGTCTTGTTGAAGTTTCGAGTTATTTGAAATACTAGTGAACCAATTACACGCTTATCCCTTTTCGTATTTGCTTGCTTAATAATCGATCAGGCTATTCGAAGCAAGCCTATATAAGTAATTTGAATTACGAGTGTACTTTATTGCCAATGTGTTACTTCTCTTACAAACAAACAGTACACAATATGCCCTAACCTTACCTACATACGTTCGTAGTTACTAAATACCTACAGTGAATGCATCTCAAATATTAACCCTATTTTTCCTTACTGTGTTGAATCTGTATAGCTCTCTCTCTCTCTCTCTCTCTCTCTCTCTCTCTCTCTCTCTCTCTCTCTCTCCTACGTTACACCATTCTTAATATTTTTTCTCACTTAATTTTGTTCTCCTATTTTTGGATCCTCATTTCCCATGTAATTTCTGTGTTTATCTTCTCTCTCTTCTCCTTTCTTTCTCCACTGGTTTCCCCATTTTCTTCTTCTTCCATTTTTACTATTGTTTCTTGTGTACACTTGTGATTCTTCCATTCTCTTTATCTATCCTGGTCGTTGTTTTATTTAAGGAATAGTATACTTTGGGTACATTAGAGCACCTTGATTCCTCCAACGTATGCCAGGAAACAGGACCACATTAACCAATAAATAATGAGTTTGTATCCAGATTTCTGTGCATTTCTCCTCTTTAGTTACCTTATCTTAGTTTTATTTTATTTAATTTTTTTACATCTTTTGTGGGTCATGCTCTGTTACTTTGGCTGTGTCTTTCTTCTGTGTTCTTCAATCTTTCATTTTTGTTCTATAATAATGAATTTGAGGAGTAGAGTTTGACAGCCTGTTTATTGTCCTCACCAATGAGATAAAACGAGTCAGTGAGGTCCAAAATCATATAATGTTGTTCTTTAGTTATCATTGTGTCTTATTGAGGTTTATTGAATTTATAATTATATTCTCACTGAGTTTTATTGAATTTATAATTATATTATCACTGAATTTTATTAATAATCTGTTTATTTTCGAACTATCAGCGAACCATTCCTTGTTATTCTTGTTTATTTATTTATTTTTCTGAGTTTTACAGTTCCTCATGGAAAGAAAGAAGGAATATTAAATTACAGCAATTAATTGTAAAAAAAACAAGGCAAGAATGGAAAAGTTAGGAGTGATGATGAAGGAGTGAAGAGAATGAAATTGCAGAGGTGTGGAGAATTTGACGTAAACTTTCCTTCCTTCAGTGATGAGACAAGAGACAAAACATGTTGGCATGGAAAAAGGCAGAGCTGGAATGAACACTTAATTCATTATATGGTAAACAATTTGGATGAGGAATTAAAATAGATAAAAGAATGAACACTTAAATTAAATTAATATATAGTGAACAATTTGGATAAGGAATTAGAGAGTAGATAAATGAATGAACACCTAAATCAATATATTGTGAACAATTTGGATGAGGAATCAAAGAGTAGATAAAAGAATGAACACCAAAATCATTATATAGTGAACAATTTGGATAAGGAATTAGATAGTAGATAAATGAATGAACACCTAAATCATTATGTAGTGAACAAATTGGTTGAGGAAATAGAGAGTAGATAAAAGACTGAAGCAGACCAACTAAATACAGTTAATGTAATGATATAATGTAATGGTATAACACAGTGAGGGTGTAATTCTCGGTTTGTTTAATGGAAAATTATAAAAGAAATATGAAAGATTACCAAAGAAGTTGAAGAGAGAATTAATAGTATGATGGAACGTTCGTCGTATCACCAAAAGAAGTGTGTGTGTGTGTGTGTGTGTGTGTGTGTGTGTGTGAAATAAAGTTCACTCCTAAGCTAAAATTTTGTGGGTAAGTCTTCATTCTTGACAAGGGCAAGAACTCGGCACTGCTTTGAAATCCTCATAAAGACTCGTACTTCAAGAATAGAAAAGTTGTCCACTGCTTCGATATGAGTCTGAAACCTTTTGGTGGTGAGGTTAGTAATGTAAACACACCAACAAGTATAAACTGTGAGAGGTTTTGTGAATATCGTGCCAGGACTCTCACCATTACATTCAATTCAGGTTTCACCGATGGCATCTCACTTTGAAGTATTGGGAGAATTGTTTACATTTCCATTACATTATACATGACCTACCAATACCTACCACTCACTGCATCCCCCCCCTCCCCCCGCCCCACGTAACATATGACCTTCCTACCTTCAAGTGAACTGGGTGTTGACATTTTTTGGATAAATAATCAGTGATTTATTTATCTTCATTATTCCAGGTACAGTCATCAGTGGGAAGTTTGTTCTTTCTGTTGCCTTACCCAGAAAAATATTACACAAATACTTTCTGGACTAAATATCATTGGTATCAGAGTAGCTTTGAGTGTTCACACTGTGCTACAAAACAGATCCCCCACTCGTAGAATGAAGTACTAATTTGTTTCCTGGCATAGTTTGAAGGAATATGTATCCCTCCAATTTGCCAAGAAGAGGCGATTCCATTGGAATACACACACACACACACACACACACACACACACACACCATTACTTTTCTTTGAATCCTCATTAATCTCTCCGGTCATGATATTTTTACTTTGTATTTTCTTGGCAGGAATCGTGACTGCAATGATTAATAATTCCTGAACACGGATATAATGACCATCTCATAAATTATCAGGAACATTGTGTTTTTATCTAGTGTTTAAGTCTTAGGGAAAGATAGAAAGAGTGGAGGGGGGGGGGTAAGGAGAGAGAGAGAGTGAGTAGGGGGAAAGTGAGAAAGAAGGAAAGTGAGAAAGAAGGATAGAGAGAGTGGGAGAGGGCGAGTAAGAAGGAAAAAATGGGTGGGGAGGGACAGAAAGAAAGAGCGATTGGGTGGGGAGGGCGAGAAAGAAGTAGAGAGTGGTGGGGAGGGGGAGACAAAGGAAAGAGAGGGTGGAAGATGGTGAGAAAGAAGAAAAGTGAGGAGAGGAAGAGAATGGGGAGAGGGTAAAAGCAAAGAAGAAATGTAAGGGTGGAAGAAGGTGAGAAAGAAGGCAGGAGAGGGTGGGAGAGAGTGAGTAAGGAGAGAGTGGGTGGGGAGGGTAAGAAAAAAAAAAAGGAGGGACAAGGTGGGAGAAAGGAAGAGGAAATAAAGGAAAGGAAGAATGTGAAAGGAGAAGAGAAGAGAGGAGAGGGTGAGTGAGAAAGAAAAACGAAAGAGAGGAGATGGAGGAGAGAAAGGAATAAAGAAGTTTATATTTTCCAGTTTCATATAGCACGCCTCTCAGTACCTTTCAATTCTTCAATTGTCCCTCCTTTCCTTCTATTTCCATCGTGTTTCTCCCTCGTCCTTCAGGGTTTTACAGGACTAGGGCGGTCTTCCTTTGTCCTCAAATCTACATAATATAAGGCCAGACAACACACAGATTTATTGACATTACCCATGAGTGTCTTTCTTCCTCATGACTTTTTCCTCGTGTTCGAATCATTTCTTCTTCTTGCGACAAAAATAAAAATATAATGTGAACCTGCTGTTGTAATGCAAGAATGTTAAACAGTAGCTCAACCTGTCACAAAGACTTTACAGGTTTCTTCTTCACTGACTGTTGGCCTCCACAACGATATAAAAAATATTTCACAGTGACAATAGTAAAATGTATCTCACTTACTTACACAGGTGAGTTACTGATTTCCCCTTCACCTCTCACTGTTCCCTGCTAGCAAACCCTTCACTGTTAGCAAACCCTTCACTGCTAGCAAAGAGATTTATCGTTCAAAATACAAGTAAAGAGACTGAATGTTTCACTGTACTGCACACCACAACTACCGATTCTTTATTACCATAATAATTACTTTACAGTTGAGTTCTTTATAGTTCTCTAATAACCGAAATAGTCACAGAAACACCTTCCCTCTAAATAATGTATTCCTCGTGACTGGCTGTTTTAAGGGAGTCATCAGTTGGAGACAAACTGGAGGGATACTGAGTATTCCTTTTAACTACACCAGGAAACAAATCACCTCAATGTTACTAATAGGAAATCTGTTTTGTGGTTTAGTTTGCAGGATTCAGTAGCCTTCCAATTTACCGTCACAGGTAAGGATCACACATAGAGTTCACTTCACTACCAACATTACACTAAACATTCCTTTAGTCCAATATCTCAGGTGTGTGTGTGTGTGTGTGTGTCTGTGTGTGTGTGTGTGTCTGTGTGTGTGTGTGTGTGTGTGTGTGTGTGTGTGTGTGTCAGTTAAAGTAAGATTAAAGCTCTCTTGTTCGTGAAATACATTCCTCCAAATTATGCAACGAAACAGAGAACCCTATAAGTAACACTGAGGTCGTCTGTTTCCTGGCAGAGTTTAGAGGAATCAGTAGCCCCTCCATTTTACCAACCAGACAGGAAAAATTCTCTTGATGGTACATTCTCTTGGTTCCTCCAAAGACTGCCAAGAAACAGGACCAGATTAGCAAAAATAATGGTGGCCTGTTGCTTGGAATAGTCTGGAGGAATCAGAGACCTTCCAATTCACCTACAAAAGAATCTCCCCTTAATGTCACAGGGATTATTTCGAGTTGATAATTTGGTGTGAATGATGATAAGAAGGAATTCCCTGTGTGAGAATGATGGATAACACTTCCATAAACCATCACTAAAACCTAATGAGCATAAAACTGAATTATTTTCAATCCATTTACTGTGGTCGGATACGAAGACATTGATTGGGTATTGTCAGTGATGAAGTATTTATTGGAAACTTACACGTCAATCTTACTGACCATCATCCCTCAACGAAACACTGACAGAAAGATATTGAATTATAGGAGCCTCAGTTTTCATGTTGTGTGTGTATGTGTATGTGCATGTGTGTGTATGTGTATGTGTATGTGTATGTGTATGTGTATGTGTATGTGTATGTGTATGTGTATGTGTATGTGTGTGTGTGTGTGTGTAGCTTTGATTTTTCTGACAATGTTATAAGAACAAATTATATTATTGTAAACTGTCATTTCAATATAAACAGTATATTTGTCAACCATGATGGCCGCATTAGGAATAGTGTGATGTTCTCTCTTAGATCCGTAATGATGTGGTGGCTTCAAGGCCTCTATCTTACAAGTGTTTAAGGGGAAGATACAGTGTTGGTAAATCTGGAGTAACTGATTCCTAAAAAACTATTCTAAGCAACAGACCACCATTATATTTGTTAAGCTGGTCCTGTTTCTTGACATACTTTGGAGGAATCCAGGCGCTCCAATGTACCAAAAGTGTATTATCCCCTTTATCAACCTTATGGCCTTTGATATGAGTAATGCAACAAAATACATTTCAACGAAGTCATGAATAAAAGATGACCATGAATCTGTAAAGAGGGATGAAGATCGTAAGTAGATCGTCCATAACGAAAACCATACTGACGATCTGAAAGAAGGTCGTGACGAGTAAGGTGCTTTTAAATTTTGTAGTTAAATAAAGATACCGTTTCGAAAACCTTTAGATGGACAACCGATCAACACAATGGTGAGATAGTTGTCGGGTTGGGAGTGGTCACCTTTCTACGGAACAGGTTGAATAAAAAACTTCCAACAAGAAGGAAAAGTATTAGATGATAAATAAAGACGGAACAGATTGCCTCAGCAGGGAGTCAGCAGGGAAGAACAGTTCGTAAGACAAACAGTAGGAATTACATTTGGACCAGACGCCTTCCGAGTGTCAAGGCCAGAGACGGCAGTAAGTACTTCCTATAAGTGGGTAGTACAGTGATGGTAAATATGGAGTAACTGATTCATCCAAACTATTCCAAGAAACAGTTTGACATTACTTTGGGAATCTGTCCTGTTTCCTGGTATACTTTGGAGGAATCATTGCGCTCTAATGTTCCAAAAGTATACCATCCCATTAATGATATTCTGATGACAGGCCTCAGTAAGTCAGAGGCGGGGGGCGGGAGGGGGGGGGGGTGAGTGGAGATGGAGAAATAGTGCCGGAATCATCCAGAGTGGAGTTAGAGGCAAAGGTTTCAGAGAAGTGTTTTCATCCTTATCAAATGAAGAGATGGCAACATTACCATCAGGAAGGAAGGAGAGACGAAGATGTCCATTTGTTATAGAAATTTTTGGCGAGTTGCCAGAAAGAACGGGAGGAGGAAGGAAGAATTGAAAGGGTTATTGCACTTTGGCAAGGATGAAAGATTATTTGGCAAGTCAGAAGACAGAGCTGACGCAATTCCGGCATAAAATTGACAAAGGAAAAGATTCAGCATTTTTCTAGGCGGAGGTTAAGTCGGTGGCAAAAGTTGTGTGACCACTCAGCTCTTCTTGAAGGATAACTAAAATGATAATCATCAAACAAACACATTCACCACCAACACACAGTTACAATATCCAGGGAACAAATTAATAAACTTCTCTAGTTCTTCAGTTTACGAGCCTGTGAAGCTTATATTTCCGTACTGTACTTCATAACTTGGCAATTGTGGTGACACGACTTTTGCCGCCAACTCTACCATTGTTGTGGACAGCAGGACAACAAGCGTGATTTAAAACAGGAATTAAGAGGTTTGTGCATCGACATGATTTGAATATGGAGGGACCAGTGATATTTATTTCAATTGTCCAGATGCAGATATGAGTGAATAATTTTACCTTTGCTCTTGTTGTCTTACTCATTAAATTTATACAATGCAAATAATAACAAGGTTGTATATAAACTTTCTGCTTAGAGGGTATTCGACTATTGGTACATTAGAGCGCCTTGATTCCTATTTCAACATGCCAGGAAACAGGCCCAGATTAACTAAAACAATGTTGGCCTGTTGCTTGGAATTGTTTGGATGAATCAATTGCTACAGATTTACCAACATTGTACTACCCACTTAACTGACTCGGGATGAAGGAAGGAAGGAATGTACTCACCAATGGTAGAAGGAGAGAATACATTTATAAAACAATATAAATCTGTTTCTTGAGACAGCTGTGATTACAAACAGGAAAATTATTATTAGTTCCCTCATTCTTATTTAAGGTAACCAAAATGTCAGGTGGCAGTGATAGTACAAGTGATTACCTGATGAAAATATGGAATGATATCACCAGGAAATAACACATGACAAACATACTGAAAATATAAACTATCTTTATCATGGATGTTATATTGCTATTTTTCGTGTACAGTTACGAGCACTAATAAGTATACAACTTTGGTTGAAGCATTGAACAGTCCAATTCACCAACGAACTAATTCCAATGGAAATCTTATTTTGCATTTATTTACTGTCTCTAGGTATTCGAAGCACACCTGAAAACTTATTAGTGCTCGTGACTGTACATAGTGAACGGTATCCCATACGTTGAAAGTGAAAATGTAAATAACTTGTGAGAAAAGGGATTAACTCATGTTAATATGATTTACAATATTATAATTCACATAAAACTTTGCTTATCGTAAATTCAGGGAATTTGAAAATACTGCTTTGTGGCTTTCTTATGCTTGTTAAGTCCGAATTTGACACATATATCTTTAGGCTAAAGGTTGTCTTAAGTATCACTGAATTACTATCTATCATTGACAAATTGCACCTTCCATTCACACATCATTGGACTCTATCAAACCACACATAGTTGTTTTGGGCATCGGTGATCAGAACTGCACTGCTAATTCAAGATGTGATCGAATCAAAGAAATGTACAGAGTGAGAAATTCTCCTTGTTTCTAAACCTAAACTGTTTTTTACATAATTTGATGGATGGATAAACATACAGATAGCAAGATAATGACAGATATTTGGATAGATGAGTACAATGCTAGACAAATAAAAGAGAGAGAGAGAGAGAGAGAGAGAGAGAGAGAGAGAGAGAGAGAGAGAGAGAGAGAGAGAGAGAGAGAGAGAGAGAGAGAGAGAGAGAGAGATACATGGGAAAACTTTAATATAAACACCTTCACAGTAAACATCCCCCCCCCCCCACATTTCTCGTGTAATTTCATTTTCTCGAGATACTCTAAAAATTATCCCCCGGCTTCTTCCACATCAAGGCTTCCATCATACTAATACAACACGTGTTTTTCATTACTGAGGGGGAGGTCATGTGTGTGTGTGTGTGTGTGTGTGTGTGTGTGTGTGAGAGAGAGAGAGAGAGAGAGAGAGAGAGAGAGAGAGAGAGAGAGAGAGAGAGACTGTGTTTGAACTACCCTTTTTTGTGGTGACTTTTAGCAAGTCCGTGTGACGTAGAGAGAGAGAGAGAGAGAGAGAGAGAGAGAGAGAGAGAGAGAGAGAGAGAGAGATCATACCTAGTGAGTTCATGTGCCATGTAGTGTGTGTGTGTGTGTGTGTGTGTGTCCATTCAATTTTGCGCTGAATTTCTCTTTTTTTTTTTATCCTCACTTATTATTCCTTGTATATATTTAATTATCTTTGTTTCGTGTATTTATTTTATAATTTTTAATGTTTTCTTTATCAATTTAATTTTCTTAGTGCCTTTTGTTTATATAGAATTTTCTTAGTTTTCCTTGTATCAGCCATGACGCTTGGTAAATTGGAGGGCTACTGGTTCCTCCAAACTATCCCTGGAAACAAATAATCTCAATTGTTACTAATAGGGGGATCTGTTTCCTGGCATAGTTTGGAGGAATCGGGAACCTCTATTTTTTTTCCGACAACAAAACAGGTCAATAAAGAAAATAATACAGTGTTGGTGATGTATCTGGAGCAACTGATTCCTCCAAACAATTCCAAGCAACAGGACACCACTATATTTGTTCACTTGGTCCAGTTTCCTGTCATACTTTGGAGGAATCAAGGTGCTCTAATGTACCAAAAGAGTATGACCCTCTTAACTGAATCCTTTTTTCAGCATTTTTTGTTTTACGTTTAGTTACATTCAGTCATATTATTCACAGTAGTTCAGGGACACTGTATGAGACCTGGTGGCTTCTGATTCCTCCTGACTATGCCACGAAACAAGCTCCTTTAATGTAGGTGGTGTTTCGTGGCAATGTTTGAAGGACTCGCTAACCTCCAATTTTCTGACTACATCACGGGGTCCTTAATGAAAGTATATAATATAAAAAACGTAATTATAAAAGCCCAAGTATGTGTGTGCTGTAATGTACAGTACACTTGTAAATGTGTTTATGCATACTAAGGAAACAATTAAAATATTAAAATAAGAAAAATAATTAAACACGGGACTGAAAAAAAGAAAATTCTATAAAAAATGTAATAAAAATTTAACAATGAAAGTGCTATAATAATGAAAGAAAAACAAATAAACACTAAAGTAAAAAAAAAATGGAAGTGATATCTAGAGAAAAGGAAATATAAAAATGAAATAAATTGATAAAACCTTCTGTAATTCCAAAGCCTGACAAAAGATGGAGCATCAAGCTGTGTAAAACAGTCCAATGGATTTACCAATATATCGGAAAGGAATACACAAACCTCACACCAACACAACATTCAATGCAATCATTTGGAGAAACAGTTTGGTCTTAGGAGGAGCGAGTGGAGTTGATGTTATTGAAATTTTTTAATAATATTGCTGTTATTATGTGTTTCTATTTCATTATTATTATGTATTTCTATTTCATTATTATTATTATTATTATTATTATTATTATTATTGCTATTATTATTATTATTATTATTATTATTATTATTATTATTGCTATTATTATTATTATTGCTATTATTATTATTATTGCTATTATTACTATTATTGCTATTATTACTATTGCTATTATTACTATTATTATTATTAATTATCAATATAAAAGAAAACGAAAAAGATAGAGATGAAGAGTTATAATGAAGACCATAGAGTAATAATGATAAGTTGGATGTTGATATTAAATTGTTATCATGACACAACACAACACAACACACACACACCTCTTGTCATTCCCAGGTAGGCTATCACTGAGACTGAACCTGTTAATGGAGTCTTAAACCAACAACCACTCACACACACAGCCTCTCTCTTACTCACTCATTCATTCATCCTTTCTTACTCACTCATTCATTCATCCTTTCTTACTCACTCATTCATTCATCCTTTCTTACTCACTCATTCATTCATCCTCTCTTACTCAATCATTCATTCATCCTTTCTTACTCACTCATTCATTCATCCTCTCTTACTCAATCATTCATTCATCCTCTCTCACTCACTCATTCATTCATCTTCTCTTACTCACTCATTCATCCTCTATCTTACACACTCATTTATCCATCCTCTCTTTTACCCACACACTCACCCTTCCTCTCATTCAGGCACCTTCTCTCTCACCCATCCTCTCTCTTATTTACTCACTCACCTTTCCTCTCATTCAGGCACCTTCTCACCTTCTCTCTCACCCAACCTCTCTTATTCACCAACACATCCTCCCTTTCATTCGGCCTCCACCCACCCTGCTTCTCACCCACTCACTCACCCACCTTGCCACACTCTCACTCAGCCCACCACCCACCATCTCAATCTTTCACTCACCTACCCTCCTACTCACTTTCCCTCTTACCCACCTGTCCTCTCTCTTACTCACTCACTCACAAATTCTCTCTCTAAATCATCCACCCAGATACACACCCTCCTTCTCATTCATCCTTTCTCTTACCCACAATTCACACAGCCACCCTCCTCCTCACTCACTCACCCTCTCTCTCTCCCTCACTCACTCACTCTCCCTGTCACTTACCCACCCTCTCACTCACTCACCCACTTATCCATCCTTTCTCTTACTCAGTCACCCACCCACCCTCTCACTGACTCACCCTCCCTCTCTCCCACTCACCCATCCACACACTCACTCAGCCAGCCACCCACTCTCTCACTCACCCACACATCCTCACTCTCACTCACCCACCCACTCACCCTCATCGCCCCTTGTGTTGCTTTCCCTTTCTATGCATCATTATTTTCATCTTTCATTTATATTTTCCAAAGTCATCATCATCTTCACCCTCCTTCATTTCCTCCTTCATTTCCTCTTCGTTCATTTACCTTTAATTATTGCCTCTCATCATCATCACCTTCATCTTTCTCTTCATTTTCCAAAGTCATCATCATCATCACAATCCTTCATTTCCTCTTCGTTCATTTATCTTAATTATTGTCTATTATCTTCATCATCACCTCCTTCCTTCTCTTCACCTTTTAACGTCATCATCATCATCCTACGTCATCATCACCATCACAATATTTCCCTCTCTTCATCTTCCTTCATACATTTATCTTTACATTTCTTTTCGTTTCCGTCATCGCCACTTTTTTTTCTACATCGCTTGGTTATTTTTAATAATTTCCATACTGTACTTATACCATTCATTATTTACCTTTTTTCCCTTTCATAATTCACCTTATTTATTCATTACTTACATTTTTTTTCATCTCCTTCCTTGCTACACATTCGCTTGTTTCATTCTGTTTCATATTCGTTTATTTTATCATTTCTTACACACCATAATAGATTCTTCATCAATCCTCTTTTTTCACCACAACCACACTATCACAACCCTCATCCACCATTACCACTGCCATCCACCACCACAACTGCCACTACCATCCACCACCACAACAACAACCACTATCACTTACATCTATTGCTACTACAATCACTACCGTCCACTATCACCACAACGCCCACTACCATCCACTATCACCACAACTACCACAACCATCCACTATCACCACAACAACCACTACCATCTACCACCACAACAACAACCACTACCATCTACAACCAGAACAACAACCACTACCATATACCACCACTACCATCCACCACCACCACCACCACAACTTTTACCCACCATAACAATCACTCACTTTGTTTACATTCTCTTTCCATCTCCCATCGTCTATGGCCCTTCTACATTTTTAAATTCTTAACTTTTACATTCGTCTTTAATCCCTTAATTAGGTTAAGAACAATTGGGTGAGTAGGAGAAGCGAAGAAGGGAATTTAAAAGGTAAGGAGTGTGATGGTGATGGAATGGAATGTGGAGGTGAGGAAAGGATTGTGGAAGTGAGAGGAAGTGAAGAGGGGAGTTTAAAGGTAAGGAGTGTGATGGTGAGGGAATGTGGAGATGAGCAAAGGAGTGTGGAAGTGAAAGGGAGTGTGGAAGTGAGAGGGAGTGTGGAAGTGAGAGAGAGTGAAGGAGGGAGTTTAAAGGTAAAGAGTGTTATAGTGATGGAATGGAAAGTGGAGATGAGAAAAGGAGTTTGAAGTGAAGAGATATGAAGGTGAGGAGTTGTTGTAGAAGGGAAGTGTTGAGATGAAGGTGTGGAAGTGAGTAGTTGTGGAGGAAAAAAATGTGAAGGTAAGGGGATATGGAGGTGATATAGTGTGGAGGTGTAGAAGTGTTGAGATAAGGGGATGTAGAGAAAATGTAGTGTGATGGAGAGGAAGTGTGAAGGTAAGGGGATGTGGAAGTGAGGCTAATAATTATTTACTTGGTCTGGGTTATACAAGAGACAATGGCTGAGTAACCTACTTTCAGGATCTAATCAATATTCTGGCTAAATGAGTCAGTCTACCTCCTTTATACAGTGGTTGGGGGTTACAATATACACCAGGCTATGACGTCAATATAATAGTGAGTTGAACTATCGTGGACTAAAATATCGCACCCCTCTCCTGACAGAGAGACTTGATTTGAGTTGGTAACACTGTTGATCTCACCACCTCTCTCTCTCTCTCTCTCTCTCTCTCTCTCTCTCTCTCTCTCTCTCTCTCTCAAGTCACGCGAGAGGAGGTGAGATCAACTGTGTTTTACTGGATCAAATAAAGTCTCTCATGCAGGAGGGGGCCGCTATATTTTTTATCCAGAAAGGACACGTTAATTATGGTTACAACATACATCCATTAACCAATTTAATATGTGTGGGTCAATAACCTGTTATGACCTTGTAGTTTTACTGTAACCCGGAAATTACTTGTTAATGGGTTGCTAATTAACAACGGTTACGGTACCGTATGTAGGCTAATCTATCAAAAATAATGGTCGCTTACCCGTGCTCAACAATTGTTACAGTATAATGAATACTGAGGTTCTAACCGATACGCGGATGTGAGACGGAGGTAACATGTAAACGAGGAATAGAAGTGAGAGGAAATCCTGTAATGAGACGAGGAGTTATAAAGCAGGAAGGTGTAGGAGAAGGAAAAGAATAATGTTTCAGAAATACCTTTAAAAGTGTATTTCTGAGACTAGTACAATATAAATTACTGTGTAGTACAGAAATATGTGTAAGATTATGATTATTTATGTTTTAGTCAAGCTCAGTGTATCTAAAAGTATTTCGAACTATATGACACTTGATTTGTCTTATCTTTCCCTTAAATTGAGGTCCCTCCCTATACACGCTGCGTGGCACTGAGCAAACACACTGCCAAACTGGCTTGCACAGTGCAGTTTGTGCGTGTGTGGGTCGTTTGTGACCTGTACTGTTCCACAAACTACTCACACACACTGTACAAACTGTACTGTACAAGTCAGTTTGTACAGTGTGTTTGTTCATTGTCACTGAGTGTGTATAGGGGACCTTTATAGGAGTGGTAAAGTTTTGAGGTTCAGCAAGTACTGTACCCCGACATTCTTCCTCCCGTACGAAAGGCATCGGTTTTATTATTCCAGAATAATTTGCAGCATTATCACATATTGTATCCATAAGTTGATCACCAAGTTAGGCAGAACTTGGATGATCTCCAGTGAGTATGTGACAAATGGCAACAAGTGTCTCGGTGTACAGTAGACCCTCGATAAAGGATTCTCAAATTTAGCACTACGAGTATCCATTACAGCCTCAGTAAATCACTTTGTCTGTATGACAATGAATAACAGAAGTCTGGTGGTCTTCAATGAGGGACTGATTGTAAAATGAAATGTTGGATACAAGTGTTTAATCATTGTAGTCGTATATCAAAGGTCTACAGTTAACACTCAGTCCCTCATTGACCACCCAATATTTTTTTCCCAGGCTTATGTTATTCATTTCTATAGAGACTAAGGCATTTATCTGAGCCTGTGTTAAATGAGAGTGCGAAAATTATTTATTTTATATCGAGGGTCTACAGTTCAAGCACCTCGTACACAACAACTTGAATGATGTTACTGTTGAGCAGAAAATATTGTTCTTTTGGAGGCAACTTTCTCCATCAGCCGTCCATGCGAACTTGTCCTCAGCTAAATGGATGGTGACAGTTTGGTCCAGTGTTGTTGTGTGGGACTCACATCTCAAACATATATTTTCCCAACCACTGTGTTTTGTGGAGGAGAGGGAGTGCTGGCTGGTGCTGGAGGGATTATCAGAGCACAGGTTACATTTTCGCGAGTTGAAATTAAATCTGCTGAACAATTGAGTTATATGTGATCAGCATAACATAGTCAGGACATTATGGCCAGGTTCTGACAGAACACAAGATCCAGTCGATATTTAAGTAAGAACTGACATAACTTCTGTCTCATTTGGGAACCAATGTTTTGGTAGATACTCCATTAACCTACTATACCTGTTATACAAGGTTATTATATGACATCAAATTTGTTGTGTGTACATATGTGTGGATTGGAAGAGTGCAATCTTGTATATAATATTATGAATATATGAGATACCCACCGGTACACATACACACACGCTCTCGCTCTCTCTCTCTCTCTCTCTCTCTCTCTCTCATACACAACAGTCGTAATTCATTTTTAACAAGATCTCATTTTTTATACTGTGAGTTTTACATTCTCATTTATCAGCTTATATCTTCATAGTTTGAAATTAGTTGGTCACTGTGCAGTATATTTGGGTTGTTTATTTTTTAATTTCAATCTTAAATTCACTTCATATCCATCATACTGACACTCATCCTCTGTTTTATTTTGAAGTTATTAATTACCTTGTCTTACAATTCACATAGGAAAAGGAATATGTATGGTTATGTTATATTCACCATAAAATTCTTAATTGGATTATAAAATTTACTTAAGGGGAAAACTCATGATGGCAAAGTTGAGGGCTGCTGGATCCTCCAAACTACGTTACGAAACAGATCCCCCAGTATAGAAACATTGAGGTGATTTGCTTCATGGTATATATATAGTCTGGAAGAATCAGTAACCATACACAAAATTAAAGGTTCAAATCCGCATTTCTAGTGACATGACAAAATTTCTGTGTCACGGACAACGACACAGATGGTCAAGGCTCGTAACTCAGCTCTGAGGTTAGGTTAGGTTAGGTTAGGTTAAGTTAGGTTAGGCTACGCTACGTTTAGTTATATAGTTTTATTACGTTAGGTTAGGTTAGGTTAGGTTAGATTAGTTTGGTTGGTTAGGTTAGGTTAGGTTAGGTTAGGTTAGGTTAGGTTAGGTTAGGTTAGGTTAGGCTACGCTACGTTTAGTTATATAGTTTTATTACGTTAGGTTAGGTTAGGTTAGGTTAGATTAGTTTGGTTGGTTAGGATAGGATAGGTTTGGTTAGGTTAGGTTAGATTAGTTTGGTTGGTTAGGATAGGTTAGGTTAGGTTAGGTTAGGTTAGGTTTCGAGTTCATGGGTAAAATGTGCTGGTAAATACAATGACAATATCATAAAGAAAATCCTATAGTTAGTTTTATCACTACAACCCAAGCATCATATTTCAAATGATTCTTTGTCTTTTGGTTCAGACTGAGACGAGATCGTATACAGAACGGAACTATGACACCAGGACTCCTAGACTCATTTAATTTATTTCATTTATTCATTTATTTATTATCCGGGGAAGATTTACTGGCTCCATTATTTAATTTATTTACAATTTTGGTCGGTAAATATACTTCAATCCTAGACATAATATATCACACCAAATTCAACACAACCAAGTATAGCATTACTTGTAACATATTAATATGGAATGTACTGTAGACAACACAAGCATTTAAAGGGATGATATAATATTGATCAATCTGGAGGAAATGATTCCTCCAAACTATTCCAGGCAACATAACACCATTGTTTTTGTTCATCTAGTTCTGTTTCATGGCATACTTTGGAGGAATCAAGGCATTCCAATATACCAAGAGTGTATTACCCACTTAAGGTCATATTACTATGAAGGGAATTTATTCATTTTCATTCCGATAAAAAAAAACAATATATAAATAAAACTCATTATATTCCCATAAATAATGACATAATATTCATGACAGCCTAGTTATTATTATCCACGTAATATTAAATTAAATATTCCCTTAACTGGGTAGTAAACATTTGGTACATTAGAGCGTCTTGATTCCTCCAAAGTATGTCAGCAAACAGAACCAATGAAATAATGTAGTGGTATTCCTGTTGGTTGTAATAGTTTGGAGGAATGAGTTACTCCAGATTTAGCACCAACAACATTGTACTATACTATATACCCCCGTAACATATATTATATTGAGCCTTGGTATAAGTGAGACAAGTTTAATGCTACAATTACCGTTCTCTCCTTAATGTTGGCCATTCGGTTTGTCATTTCATACAATAATAATAATAATTGTATCATGAATTATAACTTATACTTATTACCATAGTGAAGCATTGAGCCGTATGTAAGAACATTTGTCATTTCATACAATAATAATAATAATTGTATAATGAATTATAACTTATACTTATTACCATAGTGAAGCATTGAGCCGTATGTAAGAACATTTGTGGTGTTGACGATGGTGTGGTACTGGTACGATGACTGTATTGTTTGTCTATGGAGTCATCGTACCGGTACCACACCATCGTCAATACCATGAATGTTCCTGCATACCGCCCATTGTCTGGTACAAAGAGACAACACAGTCTACAATAAATATGACGGTGAGAATTTGTATGAAAGCATTTTATACAAACAAGGTTTTCACTTTCTGACAATACCATTAACCATTTCAATAACCGATCGTTTTGACCCAAATAACTAAATTTTCCACTGCTATTTATTGTGACTGATTTAATAGAAGAGAGAAAAAGGTTACGAAAAAATAAGTTATAAAGTAAATTACACTCACACACACACACACACACACACACACACACACACACACACACACATAGCAGCGATGACATAAGAGAAACACACACACCAAACTACTGACATAAACGAACGTCTGTTATTTTTGTCCCTGATATTTGATGATCGCTATTCCATCACCACTGTCACCTTTAACCAGACATTATAAAAACACAATAAAAAGTATATACTGAACATGATATAGTGACTTACTTACTGCAGCCTTCCGGGAGCTCTAACACACACACACACACACACACACACACACACACACTCACACAAAGTAACGTGGATACGCCTGGTTTATTCCCCCTTTTCTGTGTTTTGTGAGCACTCTTTGGAATTACGAAGGCATAAGAAGATAGATGGTCATATCCTTCATTTTCCTCTGTAGTGTCTGGGTCCCGTCCCAGGGAGGGTTACTGTCAGGAATTTCTCCCATGAATTATCTTATGGCGGATTGAAATATAAAAAAATAGGTATATTTAATAAATAAATAAACTGTGTTGAGGTCAGAAGAAGAGTTTGTGATAAATAATGGAGTATGCACTGTCTGAGTTAAGAATCTTTATTTCTTGGGCTAGAATTTTTTGTCCTTAATTCGACTGACATTGATTGTTTACCAAATTGCAACTCGGTTAACGTGGGTTGGGAGATCGAATTCTCTCAGGTGAATTCAGATGCTTATAGTAAGACCACCGAATGTAGTAATATATATATATATATATATATATATATATATATATATATATATATATATATATATATATATATATATATATATATATATATATATCCTCACTGGTAACATAACAACCACAGTATTTCGGATTTTTACCCTCACATCCGTCTCTCTGTGGCTGGGTGACAGCTCGAAAGTCGTGACGTGTGTGGATGGGGAGAAGTTAACTTGTGCCTTCCGTAACGGGCTTCACGAGTTATTTGTCCATTATCGACAGACCATTGAACACACTGCATTAAACACTCTGTAACTGGCACCCATAAAAAAAAAAAAAAAAAAAATTAATCAGGCTATTCCAAGCAACAGGACACCCTTATTTTTGTTATCGTGGTCCTGTCTCCTGGCATACTTTGGAGAAATCAAGGCACTCTAAGGTACCAAAAGTGTATTACCCCTTTAAGGTTCTTACTTCTCTTCCCTGTAGGTATGGTTCCCCCTTGATATTAGTGTATAGAATAGAGCCCCGGGGACACACACACACACACTGGACTTGGCACGTCACCAGAATATATCAACTCATTAAGTTATACATCATTATGGTAATTATTTACAAATAAGCTTTACTATTTATTATTAATCATTTACTAATATTCTTCCTATTGTTTATGTTTGCTACAGAATAATTTAGAATTTTTTAGAGTTAATATCTAATACTTAGTGAAACGTACAGTACCAATTTCATTTCATGTTTCGACTTTGATACACGAAAACTTTATGGCCAGATCGAAGGTCAGTCTAACACACACACACACACACACACACACACGACCTGGCTGTGAACTGCATCGCCTGTGTTGTGAAAAATCCGCTTACGTTCCGGATTATCGTCGATCGGATTATTGTTTTTTCTTTCCGTCTTTAATGTTATGCAATGTGAAATGTTCACAATGCATCACTCATCATAATAAGTCTTTTAAGTGTTGTTTGCCTGAAACGATAGAATTGAGCAGAAAAATTTTGACAGCTGTTTAAAATGTTAACGTGATTTGAATATGTATTTTTCCCTGTTAGGTTATGTGGTTGGTTCGATTTGTTTGTCTGTCTGTTTACGGAATAATATATGTGTAAATTTTTACGAAATATTTACAAGAATTGAATCTCTTGACTGACAGCCATTGATTCGGTTTGAGAGGAGATGTGGATCCTAGATTTATTTATTTATTTATTCATTGATTTATATATGCTAATATCCAGGTAGAAAAAGATAACTTAAGCAATATGTTTATGAAGGTGACGGTATAATATTTAGTGTCAGTGTAACATGGTGTAGTTTGATGCAACATTAAGTAATCCTTTACATTTCCTTCCACTTCCCATCCCTGTGGCTTAGTTACAGTCCTGAACATAACTTTACCTTCTCGTTCTGTCCTTCAATAACTGGTGTTTCCTTCGCTATATATACCCGTGAATGTAATAGTGTATATTATTATAATTTTCATGAATCTTGTATACATTGTATTTGTATGTTGAAGGATGAGAGACAACATTATTCAGATCAGACTTCTGTCTGAAGGGTACCCGTCATGTTGTCAGAAAATTGGAGGTTAATGAATCCTTCAAACATTGCCACAAAACGCCACCCGTATTGAAGGAGCTTGTTTCGTGGCATAATCGGGAGGAATCGGAAGCCATCAAGTCTCATAAAAGATCACAGGGTCCTTAAGGGGTGTTGTTTCATGTTAAAGAGAATTGAAGGGCTACCGATTCCTACAAGCTATGCAACAAAACAGATTCCCTGGTTGTATACTGAAGCAATCTGTTTTCTAGCATAGATTGGAGGAATAAGTTAAGTAACCCTCTAATAATTTACCCAGAACAAATTATTACTTTCAAAATAACTGTAAACAATCACTAAGCACATACAGTACGTAATCCTCCACAAAGCCACTATTTTCCACGTACCAATATTGTCTCCCTGAATATTCCCATAAGAAAATAATAAAGAATCAATTGAAAGTAGAGCCGCCTTGAGTGTAGTGGACGATCCAACATAACATATCTGATCCAATTGATTCAGATGTACAGTGGGCGGCAAAAGTCTGGTCACCACATCTGCCAAGTCATGAAGTACAGTTTGGAAATATATGCTTCAACGCTCGTACACTGAAACATCAGAGAAGTTTATCAAAGGGACAATATACTTTTGGTACATTAGAGTGTCTTGATTCCTCCAAAGTATACCAGGAAATAGCATCAGGAAAACAAAAATAATGGTAATCTGTTGCTTGGAATAGTTTGAAGGAATCAGTTGCTCCAGATTTATAAACACTGTACTTTCCCCTTAAGGCAAGAACCTCTTTTTGGTAAATTGGAAGGACACTGATTCCTCCAAACTTCACCCCCACCCCCACCCCCCCAAAAAAAAATCACCTTAATGATTCTTACAGGGATTTGTTTCATGACATAGATTTGAAGGATACTCGCAATATTATAATAATATTATCTTCCTCTTCGTTCTTTTATTCTTTCCTTTCTTTCTATTTCTTTTTTTTTCTTTTTCTGTCTTGTACTTTCCTTTCTTTCTATTTAGTTCTATTCCTTTATATCCTTTACTATAATGTTTGTTGACTGGAGTAAAGACAACTTCCTTACAAAGCTTTAAACTTGTTACTCTCACTTCCATTCAAAGTATTTACTAATGTTTACCAAGGTGTGTGTGTGTAAAGAGAGAGAGAGAGATCCACATGTGCCTGTGTGCTGAGTGAGCATGCACCCAGTGTGTGTGTGCGTGTGTGTGTGTGTGTTCATATGTGGATTTGAACGGGTGTGTGCGTGAATGCGTGAGGGAAGCTGCGATTATTTATGGGTGTGTGAAAGCGCCCGTGTGTGTGTGTATGTATGTGTGTGTGTGTGTGTGTGTGTGTGTGTGTGTGTGTGTGTGTGTGTGTGTGTGTCAAAGGCAAATATGTGTTACAATACAATTTTCATTTATTTTCAAAACAAATCAACTTTAAGGGAACAATGCAGGTCTTAGAAAATTGGAGGAAAACAAGTCCTTCAAAAGTTGCCACGGAACACCACTTATATTGCAGGAATTTGTTTCGTGGCACAGTCAGCAGCAATCAGAAGAAGCTTCCGCTCTTCGTACACAATCACAGTGCCTTCAAGGGGAGATTTTCTTGTTTGTGAATTGGAAGTCTGTGATTCCTCCAAACTATGCCACGAAACATATCCCTTATTAGTACCATTGAGGGCGTCTGTTTTCTGGCATGGTGAAGAGGAATCAGTAGCCTTCCAATTTGCCAACACTAACAAATATCATAATGAACTTGTGGGGCAGAGATTACAAGCAGTGTCTTCTTTCCATCTGCTGGCTAATGTACTGTATATATATCACTTTGGTAATGTGTGTGTATTTATATGTAGTGTGTGTGGTTATATGTTTGAGTGTGTAAGTGTGAGTTTATGGATGTACTATCTTTTCTATAGTTTGTTAACTGAATAACAGATAAGACGTGACGGTAATCCAGATTCAGTGATTTGTAAATTTTGGCAGAGTATTTATAAAAGAAACATGAATGTGTGTGTGTGTGTGTGTGTGTGTGTGTGTGTGTGTGTGTGTGTGTGTGTGTGTGTGTGTGTGTGTGTGTGTGTGTGACTGATTATGACGGCCACCATGACGCCTTGTTATTCTGTTATATAACACCATGACAACTGTGTGTGTTGAGGGGGATGGAGTTACCAAACGGATCTCTTCTATTTGACAAGTTTTATTGTGTTGTTGTACACGAGGGGAAGGATTTCATGTCCCACCATTCATCAGTTTAATTAAAGAACTAACTTAGGATGAACAATGTATCTTGGTATCTTAACTTATTAATGCTCCCCTTAAACTTTATTCTCGTGTTTGTGATATGTACAGTTGGCTGCAAAAGTCGTGTTGCCTCACTTGGCACTTCTTAAAAGAAAACATAAAGGTTAATATTACATGGAATAAACACATTCACCATACAGAATTACGATATCCAGGGAGTTAATTAATATACTTGCTTGTGTTTTCAGTTTACAAGCCCGTGAAGGTTATATTTCCCACACACCACATATACCATATAATTATGTGGTGTGATATTTCCATACTTACTTCATGCCTTGGCAGATGTGGCGACAGGACATCGTCTCATTCGGTGCTTCTTGAAGGATAACATAAAGGATAATAATCATCGAACTAACACATTCACCATACTAACTTATAATAATATCCAGGGGACAAATTAATAAACTTCTCTGGTACTTCAGTTTCCGAGTCTGTAAAGCTTATATTTCCATACTGTACTTTATGACTTGGCAGATGTGGTGACACGACTTTTGCCGCAAACTGTACAGAGCAACATTTCAGCTTAAAGGCTTTAGAGTTTTCGTTCTTTCTTTCCTCGGGTCAAAATTGATATTCCTTTCTTATCTTCACTCACACACCTCGCTTCCAGGTCTGCAAATTTCCTTACCATCCTTCTTTCTTTCACTTCATGTAAAATTCTCTATTATTCTCTGTACGCCTCTATACACACACACACATACACACACACGTCGACACTTACTTAGCAAGAAACAAAGACACTTATTTCATTACTTAAGGTGTTTTACCAACACTTACAATTTAGGTGTTTTACCGACATCTAAGATGAGGTTGAGTTTCAAGGGGGATGAACTTCTTTCCATCTTGTACCGTCAGCTGCGACAAAGTTAGACAGTTAGTTTGTGTCAATGTGAAGCTCGAAAGTCTTAATTCAGTTATGATGATATGATTCCTATGTCACTCAGAGTATGTACAGTCACTCATAAAAGTACGTGGGGGTCTGTGT
>JAWQEG010005044.1:0-2500 GCA_033782935.1 Petrolisthes cinctipes
CCCTTACCCTGAACCCCTTCCACCTGAAACCCTCCTTCTCCTAAACCCTCACCCTGTTCTCCCTCACTCTAAGCCCTGTCTCCTGCCCCTCAGCCGCCCCCCCCCCCTGCCCCCTGCCACCATTAAACACACGTCGTCTCAAGCCAGGGACACCGGTGCTTGCCACTCCATTGCCACTAAGGCCTTGAACTGCCGCTACCAAATGTATGTCGTAAAGTGAGAGAGAGAGAGAGAGAGAGAGAGAGAGAGAGAGAGAGTGTGTGTGTGTGTGTGTGTGTGTGTGTGTGAGAGAGAGAGAGAGAGAGAGAGAGAGAGAGAGAGAGAGAGAGAGAGAGAGAGAGAGAGAGAGAGAGAGAGAGAATCTGAGAGGGGTAGACACGGCAAAGTTAGAACATGAAGAGTGACAGAGGAGGGAGAAAGTTAGAAAGGGACGAAAGCAACGATGGTGGCAAGGAAACAGGGAGGAGAGTTGTGGAGAGGGGAAGGAGGGGGGGTGGTGGAGTGGGAGGAGGAGGAGAGGTGGAGTGGAGAAACAGAGATGCATCAAGTGTAGGATAGGGATAGATGGGTTGCCCCCCTTCAGTATCTATTTCCCTTATTAGTTGTAGTAGTAAAAATGTTTGGGTTGTAAAGGTCCCAACCCAAACAAACATATATTCTGTGAAATTATAATTATGAGCAATGACCAGGCCCCCCCCCCCCCCTACACACACACACACCGACATCTGATCTTCACTCATCCACCAATGGGTAGTGAAGATGTTCGCTTCTGGTTACTTATTTATCCTTGTTAACAAATAGGGAGGGTTGGTGTCAGGAAGGGCATTGGGCCGTAAAACCATGGGCCATATGCAAAAACATTCACGGTGTATACGATGGCGTGGTACCGGTACAACGGCTCCATAGACAAACAACAGAGCCATCGTACTGGTACCACACCGTCGTATACACCATAAATGTTCTTGAATACGGAGCCCCATCTGTCAAAAGCATTACATCCCCATCGACCCAACATTGGAATTGGCAAAATGGTGTAGAATGAAGGGAGTTGAGAAAGAGAACATTTTAAGTGGGTAATAAATACACAATCGGCACATTAGAGTGCCTTGATTCCTCCAAAGTATTCCAGGCAACACACCACCATTATTTTTATCAGTATGGTCCTGTTTCCTGTCATGATTTGGAAGAATCAAGAAACTCCAATGTACCAAAATTATATACCAAATTATACCAAAATCCCCTTACAAGAGGTTTAATGATAAAATGTTAGATTACGTTAGGGTAGGTTAGAGTGAAAATGGGGAGGGGATGGAAAAGTGACTATTTCAAAGGCACTAAGTTTTTTTTTTTTTTTTAAGTATAAATGGGGGTTGGTTAAAAGAGGTTTAATAATATAATGTTAGGTTAATTAATACGAAGTGAGGTAGAGAGGGAATATTACATAAATCTAACTACACAGCCGCACACAGACCTTGAGACATAAATAAAAATCTCGCTGTTCCTGCTTTGGTTCTAGTAATGCAAAAACCTACGACTTCAGAGGGAGAAAAAAACAATAAAAAGAGAGGGAGAGAGGGAGAGGAAGGGAGAGGGAGAGGGAGAGGAAGGGAGAGGGAGAGGAAGGGAGAGGGAGAGGAAGAGAGAGGAGAGGGAGAGGAAGGGAGAGGGAGAGGAAGAGAGAGCGTGCATTAGTCAACCAGAAAATGAAATAAAAATCTAAATAAGAAAGAAAGGCTGAAAAATTAAAGATATTAGAGAAATGAGAAAAGGAGAGAGAGAGAGAGAGAGAGAGAGAGAGTGAGAGAGAGAGAGAGAGAGAGAGAGAGAGAGAGGAGAGAAGAGGAGAGAGAGAGAGAGAGGAGAGAGAGAGAGAGAGAGAGAAGAGAGAGAGAGAGAGAGAGGAGAGAGAGAGAATGGAGATTAATATTACTTTCTCCCCTCCCCTCGTGTCTCGTTTCTTCTTTCCTTTCTTTATTCCTTTCTTTATTCAGCTCTCTATGTCCCCCTGCATCATCGTTTAATCCATTTTCTCTCTTCTCCTCCCTTACACTCTCCTTTTATAATTATCTTATTATTTTGATTTATTTTTTTAATTTCTCCCTCTCTCACCTCCTCATTCGTACTTCTATTCACTGCTTATTTCCTATCTCTCACTCTTTCTCTATTCCCTCTTTCACTTTCTCTCCCTATGTTTTCACTTTCTCTTTATCTCTTATTTCACTTTCCCAATTACTTTTTCCTCTCTCTCTCTCTCTCTCTCTCTCTCTCTCTCTCTCTCTCTCTCTCTCTCTCTCTCTCTCTTTTTTTCACCAGTTTCAAAGTTTTATTGTTCTTTTTCCTCTCATGTCCTCCCTCTGGTCTCATTCTTCTCCCTCTATCTCTTCTCCTCCTCATCTTATCATCCTTTTCTTTCTCATCTTCTTTTATCATTTTTATCTCTCCTCTTCTCCATTTCGTATTTTTTCCATCCTCATTCGATTCCTTCCGTGTTGCCCGTGTA
>JAWQEG010005044.1:7500-35000 GCA_033782935.1 Petrolisthes cinctipes
TAACACCATACACTTCAAACATTTAATGCAATATACACGTACATTAAGCATCATACATTTCATACATTTTCATACATATATTTCCTAACTTTGCACTTAATGAGATTTACATTTAATACAATATCTTACACACAAAATTCAATATACACACAACGGCATACACTCCATACATTTAATAACATATACTTTACATATATACCTTACACATATTAATAAGATTACACACTTAATTAAGACACATCACGAAAAATCCTCATTTAGTCGTGTCGTCTACTGTTAAAAAGTAAAACAACAACATAAAACAAAAGAATATTATATGATACAAGGTGACTATGAAATCTGGGACAGTGAGTGGCCAGTACCGATGCCAACCAACCAACCAACCAACCAACCCTACGGAAGCCACACGAGTCGGATTGTTCATTTCCACGTCCATCTGTCCCTCCTCAGTCAGTCGCCTGGAATAGTTCTGCGTCACACACTCGTCTCGTGATGTGTTGTGTTGTGGTAAATATTGGACACTGGATTTTTTTTTTTTTTTTTTTTTTTTTTTTGACATTTCACATATATATTTTCATTTACTTGATTCTTCTTTACTCGAAACACCTTAGTTTTACTATACATTTTTTTTTTTGACATTTCACATATATATTTTTTTCCTTTATTCTCCTTTACTCGAAACATTTTATTTTTACTGTTATTATTATTATTATTATTTTTATTTTTTTATTTTTTTTTTCACATATATATTACTTTCCTTTAATCTTCTTTACTCGAAACATCTTATTTTTACTGTTATTATTCTCCTTCTTCCTTCTCCTCCTCTTCCTCCTTATCATAATCATCTTTCTTTCTTACACTTTTTTTATTCATACTTTCTCTTAGTCTCGTAAGGACCAATAGATCTGTTGCTGTCTGACCTTCTTAGTATTCCTTTGTGCCCCTTTTCACTATTTCCATTTCCTCCTGCTCCTTTTCCTTCCCCTCCCCCTTTTTTACTCTTGCTCCTCCTCCTCCTCCTCCTCCTCCTCCTCCTCCCTCTCTTCGTCCAAACTAGGTCTGCTCTCCATGTCCCCTCCAGGCCTCCTCCTCTCCTTCTCCATCTCTTCCTACCCTCTTGTCTCCTGTCAAACCATCCTCAAGTTTCTCACCAGCCTCTCCTCAACCTCATCCTCCTACACCACCTCCTCCTCAACCTCATCCTTTTCTTCCTCCACATCCTCCTCCTCCTCCTCCTCCTCCTCCTCCTCCTCCTCCTCCTCCTCCTCCTCCTCCTACTCCTCCTTCACCACTACTTCCTCCTCTTCTTCCTCCACCTCCTCCTCCTTCTCTTCTTCCTCCTTTATCTCCTTCTCCACTTACTCCTAACTTTCATCTACCTCAGTCTCAGCTTCCTACTCCTACTTTTCCTCCTCTTCCTCCTCCTTCCCCTTCTCTTTCTCCTTCTCAGCTTTGTCCTCCGGTTTTCTCCACATAATCCCCTTCTCCTCTTTTCCTCTCCAAGCCCTTCCTCCCTTTCATTAAGCCTTCTCATCATCAATGTTCTTCACTCTCTGTCCCCTCACTCTCCTCTCTACATCTTTTCTTCTCTCTCTTTTCATGTTCACCTTTGATTCCCGTTCTGTTTCACCCTATCCTTTTCTCTCTACTCTCATACACATTCTCTTTCTCCACTTGTGTCCTCCCCTACATCGTCTCCCTTCTTTACACTCCTTGCATTCTTACTTCTCTTCCTCCTCCTTTACTTTTCCTTCTCCTTCCCAATACTTTCCTCACAATCACTCGTGGAAAACACAAGACAGGCTTCGACAGGATCTCGTCTAGTAATGGACTAAGAAAAGTTTTATTACTACTACTACTACTACTACTGCTGTTATTGTTGTTGGGTTCTTTGCTCGTTGCTGCTGCTCGCTTCCTTCCTACATTACTCAAGCGACGTTTATTCCTCGTGGAGAAAGAAGCTAATAAGAGATGTCACAATGTTAGTAAGGAGAGAAATGAAGTGCAGACCAAGACGCAAGCAAGCAATACCCACCAGCGGCACATAAACACACAGGGCATATTGTTGTGAGAACCTGACCTCCCAACCCCCCTCCCTCAATTTGTTGCTTTATATTCACACACACACACACACACGCACACAGACACACACACACACACACACAAACACACACACAAGCACATACACAGGTACGTACACGCACACACAAACAAACACACACACACACAAACCCATACACACACACACACACACACACACACACACACACACACACACACACACACACACACACACACACACACACACACACACACACACACACACACAAACCCATACACATACACACACACACAAACACCCACACTTACACACGGGCAAATATTTGTGAAAACCTGAACCCCATTGTCGCTCCATATTGCAGCGGGCGGAAACAAAGTGGTGCCAACCTGGGATATTATCTGCCAAGGTTTTTTATTCACCCTGTCGACCCACCAACATAAACGCCTGATTGTACAGTCGTCAGCAAAAGTTCCGCCTCACCCACCCGCCCGCCCGCCCGCCTTCACACTGAAACTAACTCAGATAATGGATATGTCTTGTAGGAGTGACGGTGTATGCAACTTTAGTCTGTCCTCCAGGGATTTGCTGGCAGTTTCTCCCCTCTATGAGATAAGGTTGGATCCTACAATTGATTACTTGATTACGGAGATAAACAAAATACTATATACTCTCACTAAGAATGAAATAATAATAATAATAATATCTATACTGCTACATCTCACTATCATTACTTTCAGGCAACTACCAGGCATCGAGTTCCTGATTACTTGATTACGGAGATAAACAAAGTACTATATCCTCTCACTAAGTATAATATAATAACAATATCTACGCTGCTACATCTCACTATCATTACACTGTATTTTATTTTATTCTATTATTATTTTTTTTTTGTCTTTGTACTAGGCATCTACCAGACATAGAGTTCCTGATCGTTACTACTTTATGTTCTCCACTTGGCCACCTGCTCTTATGATGGTACGTTTCTCTCTCTCTCTCTATACCGCACACCCTTTCACCTTGATGGATTCCCATTACTACAACAATATTGGACTGGAACCACGTTACCTCCCCGCTCTTAGTACCCAGAGTGTGTGTGATATCGCCGAACAAAGTTGTCGACCCATATTGTGTTTGTACTCTCATCTATAAGTGTCATGAATGTACACACACTCAAGCTCTTCTCCACTATAACACTATAACTAACACACACACACACACACACACACACACACACACACACACACACACACACACACACACAAACATTCAAGCCCTTCTCCACTATAACCATCACACACACACACACACACACACACACATTCAAGCTCTTCTCCACTATAACCATCACACACACACACACACACACACACACATTCAAGCACTTCTCCACTATAACCATCACACACACACACACACACACACACACACACACACACACAAACATTCAAGCCCTTCTCCACTATAACCATCACACACACACACACACACACACACACATTCAAGCTCTTCTCCACTATAACCATCACACACACACACACACACACACATTCAAGCACTTCTCCACTATAACCATCACACACACACACACACACACACACACACACACAGACATTCAAGCACTTCTCCACTATAACCATCACACACACACACACACACACACACATTCAAGCTCTTCTCCACTATAACCATCACACACACACACACACACACACACACACACACAGACATTCAAGCTCTTCTCCACTATACCCATCACACACACACACACACAAACACACACAGACATTCAAGCACTTCTCCACTATACCCATCACACACACACACACACACACACACACAGACATTCAAGCACTTCTCCACTATACCCATCACACACACACACACATTCAAACTCGCTCATCTCCACCAAACCCATCCATAAGAGCATTTCATAAAAGTGTCTTCCCCCTCCTCAGTGAATTGGTAATCAGCAGACCGCTCAATGGGGTAAATAATCAGTAATAGCAGGTTTCAGTTAGCTGTGATTGCCTCGTTATGTCCAATGAACCGTATAAGTCTCCCCACCTCATGCCATCATTCCAATCATCGCTGTTGTTAGTTGGGCCTCAAGAGACATATTTATCTATTCGTTTGAAGCAGCACTGAATGGGGCAGCAGCGCCTGTACCAGATGTCACATTATACACCCAGATATATGCATAGATAATACACACACAGAGACACTTGCACAGATTATATATACACACACATTAACAGATTATAAACACACACATATTAACAGATTATAAAAGCACACATATATATGCACAGATTACACACACACACACACACACACACACACACACACAATATATATATATGCATAGATTACACACACACACACACACACACACACACAGATTATACAGGCTTGGGCACCTGGGGATATCAGTGCCTCCGTCACCCACCTGAGGCCCCTGTGGTTGTGTGTGTGTCTTTGATATCCCTCCTGCAGGTAATAAAACACGTGTACATATATTTTTTGATGGATAAAGGGGAACGGGAGGGAAAGAAAAGAACAGCAAGGAATTGACAGTAAAAACATGAGACTCTTCGAGGAATTGAGGTCTCCTGTGGTTAACAAATACAAAGGGATTTATACTGGACTGATAAAGAAGAAAATGTCAGCTGTGTTCTTCAAGCATCATGTAGTTAAATGTTTGGATTATAATATTATTACTTCATTTTCAGTTCAGTTGGCTATACTGTATTTACATTAAATTCCAGCATGTAGTATATAACGCTGACATCATTAGGAAGTATATTATCTTTTATGTTACAAATTCGACAAAGCAAAAATATATAAAAAAAATAAATAAAAATAAAACAAAAATAAGAGGGAATGAATAAAATATAATTTGAACAAAAATGTAAAGAGAACGTGGACTTTATATATATATATATATATATATTTTTTTTTTTCCAGAGAGGAGTCCATCCCTCCGCGTAAAAAGATGAACGTCACTCTGAGCAAAATTCCTAATTCGAGTTTCACATTAGAGTTGACTTGATGCCGTGAAAACTTTTGCAGCCGGACGACATACTGTTAATAGACGTGAAATATCGGCATTTTATAGCGAGCCTGTTATAACGTCAATAGCATTTTAAAATACTTCAGAAGATGCAATCTGCAATATTGGATATTCTCATAATTTTCGATAATGTGCACAGTTAATGACGCGACGGAATAGATTAAAAGTTTTTTTGGGAAATTTAATTAAATATTGTGCTGATGCAGTAATTGTGGAGCCGCCTTCCGCACACGTATAACCGCTACATATATAATACCTGAGCGTTGGTTAGGTTGAAAATGGCACGGATTTGAGGAGGATTTTCGTCCTTAGTACCTGCAGTCTGAACCTGAGTGTGGCTGCTTATCTATTTACTGTATGTAGACCGTAGTAGAAATCCATTACTGAACGAGAAATGATACCTGGATATTCCGACCAGTATCATATCACGGTACATAATTACTTTCTCCCTGCAGCTGATTTTATTATACTATTGTACATTATGCAGAGGAGTAGGATACCATTTGTGACCAGAAATATTCCAGGGATATTAAATAGACAACTGTATAGGATGATGCTGAGTCGCGGAGAAAGTTGTAGGTAGAAACTGATGCATTAATGAATACCAACTCTCAGGTCTGATCTCATACTGGGCTCGTGATTATCATCTTAGGCTTATACCCTCCAGGAAAGAGGTTAGAACATATAGCAACCGATCTATTTGTAAGACTATAGGACCTCTCTTACACCACTGAAAGGGACAGTAACTACTCGCCTGCCAATGAAAATTCTAAGCAGCTTTAAGTGGCGAGCGAACAGGTGTCAACTTAAAATGCCAAAGGAACATCCTGGTCCAGATAGCACCGGCTCATTATATCATTATCATTTCGAAATTAGAAAATTGTCAGCAGTTAGAGAGCCATTGAATCAATAAATAGTTACTGTAACACCTGACCGTAATATTAGAGTAAATTACCTTTAATAACAGTCATAGGTTCATATGGAACGGACGTCCACACACGCGCGCGTGCGCAGCGTTTATCCAAATTATAATCAAATTGAAATTGAACTTAATCATGTTCACAAATCATCATAAACATAATGCCCTTAAATACTTCAATAAGTCAAGAAAACATGACGAAAATGGCAGAGAAATAAAGAATCTTACATTTCAGGAAGGAGACCGATTTGCTGAGAAGAGAAGTGATTATACGGTAATGGAAAAGTTTCAAGATTCATAAAGAGTGCCTTTCGTTCAAGAGGTCGGTGACCCCGTTATAAAGAGGACTAGTCTCACAGATTTTCCAGTATTGTGTCGTAAATATATCTTGCACCAATTATCTATACAAATTTTTGTAATAAATCTAAGTGAATGGAACTGAAAACCATCAATAAAAATTTATCTCTCACTTGCTCTAATTCTCGGACATCAATTTCAGAGACCTTTACTGACCAATGGAGAAAGAAATTGTGACAGGTGTGGTGAGGTGTTGGTGAGGGCACAGGCAGGGACAAAAAGTTTTCCTGCCTCAATTTCCAACCTGTAAGCTCAGATAATACAATGTTACTAATTTCGAGAACGTAACGATATGTGTAAATTCAGTATGTAAGTATAAAGAATGAACGAAAATATTAGAAAACTCTCTATATCACCATCATGTTATCCACGTGGCCAGTCCTCTGTGTTGGTACTGAAGGAAAGATGAGCCTTGTGTCCATGACTGTACCGTTCTGCTCTTCGGGTGTATATATATGTGGTGTTGGTTACTCATTCTCACCAGTGATGCACTAGCAGTCATGAAGGCAACAATCACTATAGCCACTCTCTCGGTGAGGAGTGTTATAGTCTGTACACACACACAGACAAGAAAATACACACACACACACAGTCAAGAAAACACACACACACACAGACAAGAAAACACACACACACAGATAAGAAAACACACACACACACACACACACACACACACACACACACACACACACACACACACACACACACACACACAAGAAAACACACACACACACACACACATACATGAAAACTCACACACACACAGACATGAAAACTCACACATACATACACACAAAATCACGTTTACACACACAACTTTTCTCTGGAAGGGGTCATTTGTTTTCGGAGACTATCAGATTAAAACAGCACGTTGGTTTCCTTAGGTGTGTTGGGTTGTCGTGAGCGGCTTCCCGAATGTGGAGGCCAGACAGGGACACATAACAGTGGACCCGAAGGAGGCGATGAAAGAGGACTGGAGGCAAGGTGGCGTCATGGTCACTCCAAGGACACTACTGGTGGGGGAAGCCTTTGCGGACCACAGGGCAAACGACTGTGAGATGAAGAAGGTAATGATGATAACGATCTTTAGGTATTGAGTACCTTTATTTTTATTGTGCCAAAATATTTTATCAATTGTCTTTCTGTAGTCTTCTAAAACGCAACAGTCCCAAACTTGTGAGGCATTTTCTTCTTCCATATTGAGAACATCTATCTTTATTGTACAATTTCATCATTTGTCTTTCTGAAATCTTCTAAATCATGTGCACAGGAATTGGTGGAAGAAGAGGTGACCATCGAGAGTCCAAATTTCCCCAAGAAGTATCCCAACAAGGCTTGCGTCCGATGGGAACTGGAAAGCGCCGACCCTGAAAAAACACTCCAGATGGAATGTGACACGTTTGTGGTGAAGAAGAGCAAGAAGTGCCGCGGGGACAGATTGACCATGTCTGAGGAAGGAGGCAGTGAGTCGACCATCTGCGGCAAGAAGGAACCCGCATTCGAGACCAAATCCAACAAGTTTGTGGCCGAGTTTCACAGCAACGGTAAGAAGAGGGCCAAGGGATTCAAGTGTACTGTACGTAGCGTCCGTGCCAGCACAGGCGTAACCAGCACAGGGGAATGGAACACTGATAACCCCACCACCACCAAGGCCCCAGTCACCACCAAGGCCCCAGCCACCACCAAGGCCCCAGTCACTACTAAGCCACCTACAGGTCAGGGCTGATTAAAGTAATATTCATATTTCGTTTTCGTGTCAAGTATTGTAACAGTATTTTAATGTCTGGTGTTCAGTCTTATACTTAGTGTGATATATATATGTTCGATTCTTGCATTATTATTGTATTATTATTGTACCATACTAAAACTGAAAAATTTACAATGTGACAATCTGTTTTGGAGCAGCAGTAACCTCCAATTTCCTACAGCAATAACATATTATTCTTAAGTTTCCCGTATTCCAATTACAACAGGGACGTGCAAGTGTGGTGAAGCCAATCCTACACGCATCGTTGGTGGGACCGAGGTGAGTCCAACACACAAGTTCCCGTGGCACATTGGACTCAAGAAGAAAAATCATGGGAATTACTGGTGCGGCGGTTCCATCATCAACAACAAATTCGCCCTTACCGCCGCCCACTGTTTCTTCGACAACGAAGGCAACCGAAACAGCGACGTGGGTCTGGTGGTTGGGGTGGGTGATCACGACATGTACCAGACTAGCGACAACTTGAGCGGTGTGACTCGTCTGGTGGATGTAGAGAAAGTCATTATCCACGGGAACTACAACCCCAAAGGATATGACTACGACATGGCCCTACTGCAGCTGAAGGAGACTCTGGACTTCACCAAACATAAGGCGGTTCAGTCCGTGTGTCTCCCCAAATCCAGCACCACGACGTACGGGGGTGAGACAGGTTTTGCCTACGGGTGGGGTAGACTGACCGACGGAGGGAATCAGCCGGCTAAATTGATGGAGGTGAAGCTTCCCATCCTGGAACCCTCATGCTGGGGGAAACAGGTGACCAAGAGGATGTTGTGTGCTGGGTACAAAGAGGGAGGGAAAGACACCTGTCAGGGAGACTCAGGCGGACCCCTCACTGTGATTGAGAGCAACAAACACACACAGGTTGGGGTGGTGTCGTTCGGTCAGGGGTGTGCCAATGCCAACAGTCCCGGGGTTTATGCCAGAATCACAGAGTTCCTCGAATGGATCAAGAAGAATACAGCAGGAGCCACGTACTGTGACTAGTGTTGAGGTGAGCTGAGAGCATGTCTAAGGTTCAAAATGGTCTTAATGATAACCACTATTCAGTCAAATGGAGCAACGGAGAAACGAAGATAATGTCATGAATACCACCGAGAAAAAGCTCTTACAAGACTCAAGCTGCTTCGTATGCCAACTGCTCTTAGGTTATCATATGGTAAAAAATTAATTACGATTTGCAAAGGAGTATTGACTGACATAATTTGCAGATTGCTTCCTCTTTGTTTCGATAGTTAAATATTCATCTTCTAAACTGTGGATTTTACACAACTTATAAACGGTTGAGTAGTTGTTATTCAGTACAACCTAAGTCTCAGGTCAGTACCAATAGCAGTGACTTAAACTGTAATGTTATAATATTTCTTTCACCTGGTGTTTATATAGTCGTGTGTAATTAAGAATTGATGCTTCCACTTAAAGGATAATAAAAGTTTGTAGCGTCTATATTATGTAATTTGAATTATGTATACCTTACTACAGAATATCTCTCTTAAAACGTCCATACACACACTCTTTCTTTCTTCCTCTCCTCACACACACACACACACACACACACACACACACACACACACTGTCACGGGCCGAAATGAGAGGGCAACAAAAACTTTAATATCACATTTGGCTAAACAAACACAAACATAGAAATAGAAAGAAAAATAAATGAACGACAGGCACACACGTCACAGTCACAAAAGAGAATGGGCAATAAAAAATTCTATTGCGTTTGCCCAACATTTCCATGACATTGCGATACTTTCCTTTAAATTTCAACAAAATTTTGATTGCTTTATAACATGTAGCATTTCAACACCGGTACCGTAACAACGTAAAATTAACATAAACGAAGAAAATGAGTGGGAGAGAAAGGAAGAGATGGGAGAAATGGAGATGAAAGGAGAAAGGAAAAGGAGAAGAGAAGGAAAGGAGAAAGGAAAAGGAGAATAGAAGGAAAGGAGAAAGGAAAAGAAGAAAAGAGGGAAAGTAGAAATGATTGAAGGTAGAAGAAAGGGAACACAAGGAATGGAGAAGAAATAACACACAAAAGAAATGCATGAGAGGGCTTACAATTGTTCCTTGATGGGGGATCGCTTTATGTCGAGGAAATGGAGGGCCTCTGACTCCTCCAACCCAATCCACGAAACAGAAACCACCGACAGCTACAACCAAGTTCGTCTGTTTCCAGGCATAGGTTGGGGAAATCAGCGTCCCTTCAGTTCGCCCCAAACCGACAATTGTTCCATTTTAAAAGCTCGTCATATCCAGAGTCCAGGCGCCACTTCCCAGGGTTCATTAATTAACGTATTTCGAATTCATTCTCCACAGGGATTTCACCACCACTCGATTACTACTACACAGAATGGGACCTTCTTCCCCCGAAGCGAGGCCTGCACATGAAATCTCTACTACTACTACTACTACTACTACTACTACTACTACTATTACTACTACTACTACTACTACTACTACTACTACTACTACTACTACTACTACTACTACTACTACTACTACTACTACTACTACTACTACTACTACTACTACTACTACTACTACTACTACTACTACTACTACTACTACTACCACTACCACTACTACATAATTATTATAGTTTTAGTCCTTCTTCCACTGACGCGAGGCCTGCAAATGAAATCTTTACTACTACTGCTACAACATAATTATTGTAGTTTTAATTCTAGTGTGTTTACTTTTTATCACGGGGTGAAATCTTTACTACTACTACATAATTTTTATAGTTTTAGTCTTTCTTCCCCAACGCGAGGCCTGCACATGAAATTTCTACTACTACTACTACTACTACTACTACTACTACTACTACTACTACTACTACTACATAATTATTATAGTTTTAGTTCTAGTGCGTTTGTTTTCAATAACGGGGTGAAATCTCTACTACTACATTATTATAATTTTAGTTCTACTGTGTTTGTTTTTCATCACTGTGGATAAAGCGTGGTTTCCCCTTCAATTGATTTCAGACGTTAAGCAAAGTGTGTAAGTTGATATCAGGGTTTTGGAGTTGAAGGTTATTACATTAGACTGTGTGATTATCTGGTCTAATTTGCCCCTGGTTTGCATTATAATTATTAGCCCTCCTTTACCAACGCTATATCACTTTCACGATCACTACAACCACCACCACAACTACTACCACCATCATCATCACAACCACTACCACCATCACCATCACAACTATTACCACCATCACCTTCACCACCACCACCACCATCATCACAACCACTACCACTACCACCAGCACTTCCCCACCACTAACTCCTTCACCAATCCTATATCACCATCACCAACACCTCCACCAATACCTCCATTACCAACACTGTATCACCATCACCTCCTCTGACACTACCACCACTACCAACACTTCCATTCCCAAGAGCCTCTGGTACTGTTCACTGTTCACTAACCTCGGATTCCTCAATTAAGGTAAAGAGCCAAGTCTCAATAATTCTCGTGTTAGTGGCGTGGAGTTGCTTTACTGTGTGTGTGTGTGTGTGTGTGTGTGTGTGTGGGTTTCTGTCGTGTGTGTGTGTGTGTTTCTGTCGTGTGTGTGTGTGTGTGTGTGTGTGTGTGTGTGTGTGTGTGTGTGTGTGTGTGTGTGTGTGTGTGTGTGTGTGTGTGTGTGTGTGTGTGTGTGTGTGTGTGTGTGTGTGTGTGTGTGTGTGTGTGTGTGTGTGTGTGTGTGTGTGTGTGTGTGGGTTTCTGTCGTGTGTGTGTGTTTCTGTCGTGTGTGTGTGTGTGTATCTGTCGTGTGTGTGTGTGTGTTTCTGTCGTGTGGGTTTCTGTCGTGTGTGTGTGTGTGTGTGTGTGTGTGTGTGTGTGTGTGTGTGTGTGTGTGTGTGTGTGTGTGTGTGTGTGTGTGTGTTCTGTCGTATGTGTGTGTTTCTGTCGTGTGTGTGTTTCTGTCGTGTGTGTGTGTTTCTGTCGTGTGTGTGTGTGTGCGTGCAAGTGACTGTGTGGTCAAGCCCTCTATATTGTGTAGAACCATACTGGCGGCCGTGAATTGAGGGTGTGGCTATGTGGTGCAGGTGTGAGGTTGTGTTTAGTTGTTGCAAAGGGACTGGACACAGGGAGGGTGTGAGGACGCTAGTTACAGCTAAGAGATTGTAGGCAGGCAGGGCAACAGCAATTCTACTCCCAAACAAACATATGCAGTGGAAAACGATAAGGAGGATATTGAACCTTTTGATTATATAGAGTTAGCAGCCAGTTTGTTGAGTCATGACTTTTGGTGCTATTATCTACAGTTCCTGTGTTTGGTACAGCTTCAGGAGAATGGTAAAACAAATCATTCATCACCATCATATAACATCAATTATTAAGCCGACCGTACAGCTGGATACACAGATATACAAATATAGTCAAATAAATGACAGCGATACAGAGAGCAACAGACAACCTCAACCATTGCGTTTGGTTGGAGGCGAGCTATTTGTCAACCATTATTATACAGTATATATCTTCCTGATTCGCAAAGTCAATACCGTCACGACTGCGATCACAACATCAACTTCACAGTCCATTGCTGGATTTCATTCTGTACACAATGGAGGGAATATAGTCCAGTAATCCCTTCCCATCCAGGCTGCAGATTACACTGTGTTGGATGTGTAGGAGAGCATATGGAAGGAGTGTGTTGTGTTGGATGTAGGATAGTTGCTGTTGGTGTGTATGCGTAAAATGGCAATATACGTCTTCGAAGAAAATTTAATAAGATGGAAGAGTATGCACGTAAATATGAAAGGAAACATCATCAAAGATAATTCAGCAAGATGGAATAATATGTGTAGAATAGTAGTATACATCTTCAAAGATAATTAAGTTGGGTGGAAAAAAGTGTATAAAATGATACCGTAGTATACATCGTCAAAGATAAGTCAGTAGGATGGAAAAATATGAAATAATGATTGGGGACGTAGTAGCACTTGCACTAAACGTTTGTATCCCCGTGGGACCAATAACAGGGCCTTGGGGAGACACACACGACCTCTACCACCACACCAAGGGGACTACTTGAGTAAATTGCATTTCATGAAGCTCCTTCCGGAATAACAATGTAACTAATATGCGGAAAAAGAGTGCTCCAAGAATGCCAAAGAATTATTTAATGTATAGGCTTGAAAGTTTTTGTTTGTACGTTTGTTTGTCCATATAGATATTCAAAGGGATGTACAGTTAGATTCTAAAGTGATGTCAATTTCCACCAGAGGTCTGTTCAGAATAAATAAAATTCTAAACAGGCTTCATTTTATGACGAATTTAATGGTGTATAGTAAAGTGGCTAAAACTGTGATCTTTATAGTCAAAACTGAAACAATATGGGCACATTTTGGGCACAAACTAAAAACTAGTGACGATAATGGCTCAGTAGTGAAATGTGGCGTGCGGACACCGTAGACTTACACACGACACTAATGATATAACCTAATATAATAAAACAGTAGTAATACAATAACACTAATAATCTAACTAACAAACTGACCGACTAAGTAGCTCGCTAACTAAAATGAGGCTGGCATCCAGAGTGCAGTGAAGGCCAAAAGACATCAAGTGAAGCACCTCGGTTCTCCCAGGCTGCCACAGGGTCATTATCAAATTGCTTCGAATACACTTTTCTGGCCGGTTATTGGTAGGTGTGTTTTCATGGGAGGAGGTGGAGCAAGGGAAAGTGGGAAGGAGGAGAGGGAGAGAGAAGAGAGGAGAGAGGAGAGAAGGAGAGAGAAGAGAGGAGAGGGTGAGGAGGAGAGGGAGAGAGAAGAGAGGAGAGGGAGACAGAAGAGACGAGAGGGAGAGAAAGGAGAGGAGAGGAAGAGAGAAAAGGGGAATGGCATGAGTGGGAGGTGGAGTAGAAGAGGGAAGGAAGTGAAGAGGAAGTAGGAGAAATTAATTTGAAGACAAAGTAAAGCCACCCTAGGCCTGGCAGACCCTGTAGGAAGAGATAGAAGGTGGCAGAGAGGTGGGACAGCTAGTAAGAGAAGTAGGAGAAAGAGAAGTAGGAGAGAGAGAAAAAACAAAATAAAAGAATGCAAGAATGAAGGAAGAACAGCTTAACCACCTCTATATTGATCGTTACTGTATATTCAGGTCACTTCCCTTTAAGAAAACCTATTCATATGAACGTGAATAAATTTTTAACTAAGTGCCTTTCCTCTTTCCTTCCCCAGCTTCCCTTCCTTCCTCTTGCCTACCATCCATTCTCCCCTTGCCTTCCTTACCCTACCTATCATACCCTCTCCCTTCCTCCCTCTCTGCTTCTTTTCTCTTCTTTCCATACCCTCCCCCTCCTTTCCCTGCCTTCCTTCCTTATTCCCGTACTACTTCTTTACCTGCCTCCTTCCCTCTTTCCCTCCCTCCCTACCTGGCTGGCTGGCTGACTCACCTGTAAAGAGGGAGGAGTATCGTAAAAGAGCAAGAGCGTAAATTTAGGTTAATTGAATTGCCTAGAGCCCATGTACAGGGTGTGTGTAGAGGCAGGGTGTGTGTAGAGGCAGGGTGTGTGTAGAGGCAGGGTGTGTGTAGAGGCAGAGTGTGTGTAGAGGCAGAGTGTGTGTAGATGCAGGGTGTGTGTAGAGGCAGAGTGTGTGTGTGAACTGTAGGGGTAGGGTGCGTGTTGGGATAGGTTCCGATAGGGTATGTGTGTTTACTAGGGTGTAAGAGTTTGTGTGTCAGATAAGGTGTGTGGGAGGGTGATGGTGTGGGTGTCAGGTAGTGGTGTGTGTGTGTGTGTGTGTGTGTGTGTGTGTGTGTGTGTGTGTGTGTGTGTGTGTGTGTGTGTGTGTGTGTGTGGGTGTGGCAAGGTTGAAGACAGGTGTGAAGCAAATGACAGGGTAGCAATTATAAATGTTTTTTAGCTCACACATGATGTATGGGAGGGAGGTGCCGGGCGTGCATATGTGTGCGTGTACGTGTACGTGTGTCTGTGTGTGTACTCAGCAGACATGTATATTCTACCCCTCTGTATGTACTTGTGTATTTTACTGTGTGTACATTATGAACAAGTTGGTATATGTGTTTGTATTGCCCCTGTCATGTCATACGTTTTGTCTCTCCCTTATTAACCCTTCAACTTTGAGTCACAATGTCGCGTGTTTTGTATTTGTGTTCTGAATAACTCCAGACGATTTTATTAAGTCAGAGTATCAGGGTCAGGAATGTAAATCTATAATCAGAAAAATAAACAGAATAAATGTACTGTAAAGTCATAAACATTCGGCTTGATGGAGAGTTTATCTATTCTTTACTATACTGACTTGTAGCAATGACAGTCTGACATATTATTGTTATCGTGATCAAGACGACATATATTCTGCCAACTGTATATGGAAAACAATACGTAGAAGAGACTTACATTTTCGGGAAGGAGCGGAGAGAAATAGGGAATGCAAACGACCGAGGGTTTAACATAGAAACGAGGAAGAGAGGGAGGAGAAAGAAAAGTGTGGAGGTGAAATGGAAAGATTAAATAGACACAGGGGAAAGTAGGTACACACAGGGCACGAAGGAAAATGGTGACTGCTGTAGAAAGAGAAGACATGGAGGAGGAGGAGGAAGAGAAATGGAATACAAAGGAAGGACAGGAGGAGGAGGAGGAGGAGGAGGAGGAGGAGGAGGAGGAGGAGGAGGAGGAGGAGGAGAAAAGGAATACAAAGGAAGAACAGGCAACAGGAGGAGGAGGAAGAGATGGAGGAAAGGAATACAAAGAAATAAAAAGAAGTACAGGCAACAGGAGGAGAAGGTGGAGGAGGAGAGAGGAGGCGGAGGAGGAGGAGGAGAGAGGAGGAGAGAGGAGGAGGAGGAGGAGGAGGAGGAGGAGGAGGAGGAAGAGGAGGAGGAGGAGGAGGAGGAGAAGGAGGAGGAAAAGGAGGGGGAGGAGGAGGAGGAGGAAAGGAGAGTAAAAAAAAAAAGTGTGATTCTGAATGGAAGAGAAAGAGGCGATAGAAGTGAAAACGCTAACAGGGAAGGGTAACGATCAGAGAGATACACACAGAGAGAATGGAAGGATGGTAAGGGAACGTATTAGAAAGAACGAGGGCTGTGTAAGAAGGGAGGGGAAGGGTGCAAGGAGACGAATAGAAATGAACGTAAAAGAAGAAGGGGAATATTAGCACACACAAAGCTGATAGGGGAAAAGGAAGGAGAAGATGGGAAAGAGAAGGAAAGGAAGTGTAGGAATAGAAAGGAAAGGAAGGGACGGCATGACAAGGGAAGGATGAGAAGAGAAGGGATGGAAAGGAATTGAAGGGAAGGGAAGGCAATAAAGAAATGAAGGGAAGGGAAGGCAATAAAGAAATGAAGGGAAGGGAAGGCAATAAAGAAATGAAGGGAAGGGAAGGCAATGAAGAAATGAAGGGAAGGGAAGGCAATAAAGAAATGAAGGGAAGGAAAGGCAATGAAGAAATGAAGGGAAGGGAAGGCAATAAAGAAATGAAGGGAAGGGAAGGCAATAAAGAAATGAAGGGAAGGGAAGGCAATAAAGAAATGAAGGGTAGGGAAGGCAATAAAGAAATGAAGGGAAGGGAAGGCAATAAAGAAATGAAGGGAAGGGAAGGCAATAAAGAAATGAAGGGAAGGGAAGGCAATAAAGAAATGAAGGGTAGGGAAGGGCAATAAAGAAATGAAGGGAAGGGAAGGCAATAAAGAAATGAAGGGAAGGGAAGGCAATAAAGAAATGAAGGAAGGGAAGGCAATAAAGAAATGAAGGGTAGGGAAGGCAATAAAGAAATGAAGGGAAGGGAAGGCAATAAAGAAATGAAGGGAAGGGAAGGCAATAAAGAAATGAAGGGTAGGGAAGGCAATAAAGAAATGAAGGGAAGGGAAGGCAATAAAGAAATGAAGGGAAGGGAAATAAAAGAAAGAAAGTAAGGCAAGATGGACATTGTTTTCGTGATGGGGGTGGTGGTGGTGGTGGTGGTGGTGGAGGTGGAGGGGGTGGTGGTGGTGGTGGTGGTGGTGGTGGAGGTGGAGGGGGTGGTGGTGGTGGTGGTGGTGGTGGTGGAGGTGGAGGGGGTGGTGGTGGTGGTGGTGGTGGTGGTGGTGGTGGTGGTGGTGATGGGGGTGGGGGGTGGTGGTGGTGATGGTGGTGGTGGTGGTGATGGTGGAGGTGGTGGTGATGGTGGAGGTGGTGGTGATGGTGGAGGTGGTGGAGGTGGTGGTGGTGGTGGTGGTGGAGGTGGAGGTGGAGGTGGAGGTGGTGATGGTGGAGGTGGTGGTGGTGGTGTGGGTAGGGAAGGGAAGGGAAGGGAGGGGGATGCCAAATGATGAGGGTAAGGGATAATTTGTGTGGCAAAGGGGACGTAAGGGGAGAGGGGTGACGAGAAGATGAAAGGATGGGAGAGGAGAGGAGAAAACGGTTGTATAGAGATTAATAAGGAGAGGTGTGTGTGTAGGGAGGAAGGGAATATGGAGAGAGGGAATAAATGTGGATACGGAGGAAAAGGAGAAATAAAATATATAAAGAAAGAGGGTATGAGAAATGATGGCGAGGGAAGATGTATAATGAGAAAGAATGAATGAGAAAGATTGAAAGAAATATGCCTGAAGAGAAGAAAGAACTATTGAAGAAAGGAAGGAAGGGAGGAAGGTGTGTGTGTGTGTGTTTGAAGGCAAGGAAGGGAGAGAGAGAGAGAGAGAAAGGATAAAGTGGATGGACAGTACATTGAGAGAAGGAAGGATTGAGCACAGAGAGTGAGGACGGAACAAGAGGAGGAGGGAATAAAGAGGATGTACAGTAAATGGAGAGCAAGAAGGGAGGAGCACAGTGAAGGATGAAGGAAGGAACGAAGGGAAGAGTGATAAAGAAAATGTATAATACATTGAGAGAAGGATGGAATAAGCAAATGGAGAGAGGGAAGAAGGAACGAAGGGAGGAATGATAAAGAAAGTGTATAACACATTGAAAGAAGGAAGGAAGAAGCAAAGGGAGGTAGGAGGAAAGAAAGGAACGAAGGGAAGAGTGATAAAGAAAGTGTATAGTACACTGAGAGAAGGAAGGAAGAAGCAAAGGGCGGGAGGAGGGAAGAAAGGAACAATAAAGGTAGGAGAGATAAAGAAGGTGTACAGTACATTGAGAGAGAGAAGGAATGAATACAGAGAGAAGGGAAGAAAGGAACAACAAAGGTAGGAGAGATAAAGAAGGTGCAAAGTACACTGAGAGAAGGAAGGAAGGAAGGAAGAAACAAAAGGGAACAAAAAGTACCTCCTTCCACATACAACAACAACAACAACAACAACAACACTCCCGTCACGTCACCACAATAAATAGTACCTCCTTCCACATACAACAACAACAACAACAACAACAACACTCCCGTCACGTCACCACAATAAATAGTACCTCCTTCCACATACAACAACAACAACAACAACAACACTCCCGTCACGTCACCACAATAAATAGGAAAACACAGGCTACTTCGTAAATGACTGCAGAAATGTGTAGATATAATTTAGAAGATGGACTGCTGATTGTACCCGAAGATACCCACCCCTCTCTTACCAACACTTACCTTCCCTCCCACCAATAGAAAGAGAGAGTGAGGGAAGGGGAGAGAGATATGGTGGGTGGTGGAGAGAAATGGGGGGAGAAAATTGGGGGGAGAGAATAAGGGGGAGAGAGAAATTGAGGGGGAGAGATAAATTGAGGGGGAGAGAGAAATGGGGGGGGAGAGAGAAATGGAGGGGAAAAGAGAAATGGGGGGAAGCGAGAAATAGGGGGGGAGAAATGGGGGGGGAGAAATGGGAGGAGAGAAATGGGGGAGAGAGAATTGGGGGAGAGAGAATTGGGGGAGAGAGAATTGGGGGAGGGAGAAATGGGGGGGAGAGAAATGGGGGGGAGAGAAATGGGGGGGAGAAATGGGGGGAGGGAGAAATGGGGGGGAGAAATGGGGGGAGGGAGAAATGGGGGGGAGAAATGGGGGGAGGGAGAAATGGGGGGGAGAAATGGGGGGGAGAAATGGGGGGGGAGAAATGGGGGGAGAAATGGAGGGGAGAAATGGGGGGGAGAAATGGGGGGAGGAGAGAAATGGGGGGTAGGAGAGAAATGGGGGGTAGGAGAGAAACGGGGAGGAGGAGAGAAACGGGGAGGAGGAGAGAAATGGGGGGGAGGAGAGAAATGGGGGGAGGAGAGAAATGGGGGGGAGGAGAGAAATGGGGTGGTGGAGAGAAATGGGGGGAGGAGGGAAATGGGGTGGTGGAGAGAAATGGGGTGGAGAGAAATGGGGTGGAGAGAAATGGGGTGGAGAGAAATGGGGGGAGGGAGAAAGGGGGGAGGGAGGAGAGATAGAGAGGAGGGTAAGTGAGAGAGAAAATTGTACAAAAGATTATAAAAAGGTGCTAATCTGTGAATAATAATTATGAAACTAATAACTAACTGCAAAATTCCAGAAGAAATTATATATCTTGATGGCTCGTATTTCCTTTAACTGTCTATATTTTTTTTAAGTGTATATTGCTTGAGGGTCCCAATCAGTAAGAAGCAATCAACTGTCTGGAGCCTGAATGAAAAGTCTTGAGAAATGTATTCGTCCAATATGATCCAAGTAGAAATATTGGAAACGTTAGGTCGTTTTAATAATTCTGGTGGCCGAAACTTGAATCAAGAGTCTAAGGAATAATTGTGAAGTGATTAAGATGAAGCATAATATTCTCATGGAAGAATTGTATCACAGAGGACAGAATACTTATGGATATCTCATGAACTCATCAAATAAAAATGTTAATTAAAGTCTAAGTAAATAAAAAATATGTTATGTATAAAGAGATAATAAATAAACAATAAATATCATACGTGATTAATAGGTACATAAAACTAACTAACATAGAAATATATATATCACCAAGTCTATAAAAGAAAATACATACACAGTAAAACACCAAGTCTATAAAAGAAAATATCATACGAGAAAGTGGACACAAATATAAAAGGTTTGCCCTGAGTCTGTGTGTCTGGCCAACCCTCCCAAACAACACGAGTCATGGCCTTCAATCTGAAATTCATCGGATGCAAAGACGGTGTGTGTGTGTGTGTGTGTGTGTGTGTGTGTGTGTGTGTGTGTGTGTGTGTGTGTGTGTGTGTGTGTGTGTGTGTGTGTGTGTGTGTGTGTGTGTGTGTGTGTGTGTGTGTGTGTGTGTGTGTGTGTGTGTGTGTGTGTGTGTGTGTGTGTGTGTGTGTGTGTGTGTGTGTGTGTGTGTGTGTGTGTGTGTGTGTGTGTGTGTGTGTGTGTGTGTGTGTGTGTGTGTGTGTGTGTGTGTGTGTGTGTGTGTGTGTGTGTGTGTGTGTGTGTGTGTGTGTGTGTGTGTGTGTGTGTGTGTGTGTGTGTGTGTGTGTGTGTGTGTGTGTGTGTGTGTGTGTGTGTGTGTGTGTGTGTGTGTGTGTGTGTGTGTGTGTGTGTGTGTGTGTGTGTGTGTGTGTGTGTGTGTGTGTGTGTGTGTGTGTGTGTGTGTGTGGTGTGTGTGTGTGTGTGTGTGTGTGTGTGTGTGTGTGTGTGTGTGTGTGTGTGTGTGTGTGTGTGTGTGGTGTGTGTGTGTGTGTGTGTGTGTGTGTGTGTGTGTGTGTGTGTGTGTGTGTGTGTGTGTGTGTGTGTGTGTGTGTGTGTGTGTGTGTGTGTGTGTGTGTGTGTGTGTGTGTGTGTGTGTGTGTGTGTGGTGTGTGTGTGTGTGTGTGTGTGTGTGTGTGTGTGTGTGTGTGTGTGTGTGTGTGTGTGTGTGTGTGTGTGTGTGTGTGTGTGTGTGTGTGTGTGTGTGTGTGTGTGTGTGTGTGTGTGTGTGTGTGTGTGTGTGTGTGTGTGTGTGTGTGTGTGTGTGTGTGTGTGTGTGTGTGTGTGTGTGTGTGTGTGTGTGTGTGTGTGTGTGTGTGTGTGTGTGTGTGTGTGTGTGTGTGTGTGTGTGTGTGTGTGTGTGTGTGTGTGTGTGTGTGTGTGTGTGTGTGTGTGTGTGTGTGTGTGTGTGTGTGTGTGTGTGTGTGTGTGTGTGTGTGTGTGTGTGTGTGTGGTGTGTGTGTGTGTGTGTGTGTGTGTGTGTGTGTGTGTGTGTGTGTGTGTGTGTGTGTGTGTGTGTGTGTGTGTGTGTGTGTGTGTGTGTGTGTGTGTGTGTGTGTGTGTGTGTGTGTGTGTGTGTGTGTGTGTGTGTGTGTGTGTGTGTGTGTGTGTGTGTGTGTGTGTGTGTGTGTGGTGTGTGTGTGTGTGTGTGTGTGTGTGTGTGTGTGTGTGTGTGTGTGTGTGTGTGTGTGTGTGTGTGTGTGTGTGTGTGTGTGTGTGTGTGTGTGTGTGTGTGTGTGTGTGTGTGTGTGTGTGTGTGTGTGTGTGTGTGTGTGTGTGTGTGTGTGTGTGTGTGTGTGTGTGTGTGTGTGTGTGTGTGTGTGTGTGTGTGTGTGTGTGTGTGTGTGTGTGTGTGTGTGTGTGTGTGTGTGTGTGTGTGTGTGTGTGTGTGTGTGTGTGTGTGTGTGTGTGTGTGTGTGTGTGTGTGTGTGTGTGTGTGTGTGTGTGTGTGTGTGTGTGTGTGTGTGTGTGTGTGTGTGTGTGTGTGGTGTGTGTGTGTGTGTGTGTGTGTGTGTGTGTGTGTGTGTGTGTGTGTGTGTGTGTGTGTGTGTGTGTGTGTGTGTGTGTGTGTGTGTGTGTGTGTGTGTGTGTGTGTGTGTGTGTGTGTGTGTGTGTGTGTGTGTGTGTGTGTGTGTGTGTGTGTGTGTGTGTGTGTGTGTGTGTGTGTGTGTGTGTGTGTGGTGTGTGTGTGTGTGTGTGTGTGTGTGTGTGTGTGTGTGTGTGTGTGTGTGTGTGTGTGTGTGTGTGTGTGTGTGTGTGTGTGTGTGTGTGTGTGTGTGTGTGTGTGTGTGTGTGTGTGTGTGTGTGTGTGTGTGTGTGTGTGTGTGTGTGTGTGTGTGTGTGTGTGTGTGTGTGTGTGTGTGTGTGTGTGTGTGTGTGTGTGTGTGTGTGTGTGTGTGTGTGTGTGTGTGTGTGTGTGTGTGTGTGTGTGTGTGTGTGTGTGTGTGTGTGTGTGTGTGTGTGTGTGTGTGTGTGTGTGTGTGTGTGTGTGTGTGTGTGTGTGTGTGTGTGTGTGTGTGTGTGTGTGTGTGTGTGTGTGTGTGTGTGTGTGTGTGTGTGTGTGTGTGTGTGTGTGTGTGTGTGTGTGTGTGTGTGTGTGTGTGTGTGTGTGTGTGTGTGGTGTGTGTGTGTGTGTGTGTGTGTGTGTGTGTGTGTGTGTGTGTGTGTGTGTGTGTGTGTGTGTGTGTGTGTGTGTGTGTGTGTGTGTGTGTGTGTGTGTGTGTGTGTGTGTGTGTGTGTGTGTGTGTGGTGTGTGTGTGTGTGTGTGTGTGTGTGTGTGTGTGTGTGTGTGTGTGTGTGTGTGTGTGTGTGTGTGTGTGTGTGTGTGTGTGTGTGTGTGTGTGTGTGTGTGTGTGTGTGTGTGTGTGTGTGTGTGTGTGTGTGTGTGTGTTGTGTGTGTGTGTGTGTGTGTGTGTGTGTGTGTGTGTGTGTGGTGTGTGTGTGTGTGTGTGTGTGTGTGTGTGTGTGTGTGTGTGTGTGTGTGTGTGTGTGTGTGTGTGTGTGTGTGTGTGTGTGTGTGTGTGTGTGTGTGTGTGTGTGTGTGTGTGTGTGTGTGTGTGTGTGTGTGTGTGTGTGTGTGTGTGTGTGTGTGTGTGTGTGTGTGTGTGTGTGTGTGTGTGTGTGTGTGTGTGTGTGTGTGTGTGTGTGTGTGTGTGTGTGTGTGTGTGTGTGTGTGTGTGTGTGTGTGTGTGTGTGTGTGTGTGTGTGTGTGTGTGTGTGTGTGTGTGTGTGTGTGTGTGTGTGTGTGTGTGTGTGTGGTGTGTGTGTGTGTGTGTGTGTGTGTGTGTGTGTGTGTGTGTGTGTGTGTGTGTGTGTGTGTGTGTGTGTGTGTGTGTGTGTGTGTGTGTGTGTGTGTGTGTGTGTGTGTGTGTGTGTGTGTGTGTGTGGTGTGTGTGTGTGTGTGTGTGTGTGTGTGTGTGTGTGTGTGTGTGTGTGTGTGTGTGTGTGTGTGTGTGTGTGTGTGTGTGTGTGTGTGTGTGTGTGTGTGTGTGTGTGTGTGTGTGTGTGTGTGTGTGTGTGTGTGTGTGTGTGTGTGTGTGTGTGTGTGTGTGTGTGTGTGTGTGTGTGTGTGTGTGTGTGTGTGTGTGTGTGTGTGTGTGTGTGTGTGTGTGTGTGTGTGTGTGTGTGTGTGTGAGAGAGAGAGAGAGAGAGAGAGAGAGAGAGAGAGAGAGAGAGAGAGAGTGTATGTGTGTGTGCTTGCAATCCATAAAAATGTGTGAGTTGTGTGTGCCTGTGTGGTGTACATCTGATATAATGTGGGTTGCATATGGATGACTGTATACGTGTGTGTGTGTGTGTGTGTGTGTGTGTGTGTGTGTGTGTGTGTGTGCAGCCTTGTATGTTATTTTATTCCGTGTATATATGTATGTAAGCATTGAGGCTATCTATTACTGAGTGTGTGCATGGTGCTTCAGAATGCAACAGCAACTAAAAATTCACCAAAACAAATATCTTGCATGTGGATTAAAAAACATAACATATATAAATAAAAAAACAAGGGATTTTTCAGAAGAGATACAACGGATGCAAAACATACCTGAAATATTACCTGACTGTGAGCTATAAGAACATAAGGGGAGATTATTCTTTTGTTGGTGAATTGGAAGGTCTCTTGATTCCTCCAAACTATGCCACGAAACAGATCCCCTATTACTACCACTGTTATCTGGTATAGTTAGGAGGAATCAGTAGCCTTCCAACAAGAGAATCTCCCCTTAATTAATCAATGGGAGTTACACTAACCTGAGGCCAATTCTTCCAATCAATGGCAGTACAGTATAATGTTGAGAGGTAATAAATCAACCCCTGTGCACTATGAATACAAAGCTAATGGAGTTGTGTGAAGTTAAGGTGAATTATAGCAGTAGTGAGGTGAAGAGAGGTGAGGTGAGGTGAGGTGAGGTGAAGTGAAGTGAAGTGAAGTGAAGCTAAGTGAAGTGAGGTGTGAGGTGAGACGGGTGAATGCACTTGATTAGCACTTCAGTAGACAGTCTCATGCTTCACTACACTCTATTTCACTCAACACTACACTCTATTTCACTACACTCTATTTCACTCTACACTACAATCTATTTCACTACACTCTACTTTACATTACACTCTCATTCACTATACTACACTCCTCAACAATACACTCTCATCATTCACAACACTACACTCTACTTCACTCTACACTACACTCTACTTTACATTACACTCTCATTCACTACAATACACTCAACATTAAACACTCCCCCACTATGCTACATACACCAAGCCTCACTGCACTATAAAACACAGTACATCGATACGTAGTAGTAATTTCACGTAAAAGCAATACGTATCTGACAGCAAGTACCAATTCTGAGTAAAGAAAACACAAGAGAGATTTCACAACAACAACAACTAATTCTCCGTCGTAAAAGATGCATTATTTATAAACACAAAATAGTTTCACTCTTAAAAGTCTTCTTCGTACTTGAAAACAATTTGAAACTTCCCTATATATAAAAAGTTTGATATCTGGAAACAAGAGATTCTCCGCAACAAAACACGAGCCGTAATTATTTCCCCCGAGAGTAAAAAAAATATATACATATATATAAAACCGTATCTGAAAACAAGTAGTAATTCCGTGTTATAAAAGAGAGAGAGAGGGAGGAAAAAATACGAGTATCTAGAAACAAGCTGCAATTCCGTGTTGTATAAAAGAGAGGGAGAAAAGAGAAGGGATATATGTGAACAAGTAGTTACTCGGTGTTATAAAGGAGAGGAAGGAGTACGGGGATAGTGAGGAGACATTACCCTCACCACTCCCATATTATAATGTCACTTTGGCTCCCCCTCATGTGAAATAAAACTGAACGAGGATGAGGGAGAGAAAGAGACAGAAAATGATGAGACAGAGAGACGTAGAGAGACAGAAAACACAGATAGATATATAGATAGATAGATAGATAGAGAGAGACAGACATGCAGACAGATTTATTTATATATATATATATATATATATATATATATATATATATATATATATATATATATATATATATATATATATATATATATATATATATATATATATATATATAGATAGATAGATAGATAGATAGATAGATAGATAGATAGATAGATAGATAAATTGAGATATAGATAGACAGATAGATAGATAGATTGAGAGATAGATACAGATAGATTGAGAGAAAGAGAGAGAGGTAGCAATAAAAGAGAATATGGCTAATAGAGAAGATAGAGGGAGAGAAGGGCTGCTGATATGAGAGGAGGTAGGTGAGAAAGAAAGAGAATAACAGGGGAGAGCTAGAGAAAGAAAAAGAATAACAAGGGAGAAAGGGAAAGGGAGAGAGAAGGGAAAGGGAGAGAGAAGGGAAAGGGTACGGTTGAAGGGAGATATGAGTGAGAGAAAAGAGAGACAAGGGGAGAGAAAGAGGGAAAGAGAGATAGGTAGGAGACTGAAATGTAGGAAAGGAGAGAGAGCGAGAGAGAGAGAGAGAGATCCATCGATTGTGTGAGGGAAAGCAAGTGACAGAAAGAAAGGGAGAGAGGGAGATGAAGGAAAAAGGAGGTAGAGTGAGTATGAAAGCGAGAGAGACAAGGAGAGGGAGAGGGCGATGGAGAAAAAGAGAGGAAGAGTGAGAGTGAGTGTGAAAGGGAGAGAGACAAGGAGAGAGAGAAAGAGAGAGGGACACACACACACACACAGCAAATGTCAAGAAAGAATGGAAGAACAAACGAAGAGGGTACACGGGGAAGGCAGGAATAAAGAAAGGAATGAAGGAGAAGGGAAGGAAGGAGAAGGAATGAATGATATAGGAAGGAAGGAAGGAAGGTTGAATGTTCAATGGATTAATATTCTATGATTTTGCCAGTCGATTTATTATATACCAACCAACCAACCAGTTAATCAACACGCCATTCAACCAACCAACCAACCAATCAAACAACCAACCAACCAACCATTCAACCATTCAACCAACCAATCAATCAACCAGTCGAACAACCAACCAATCAACCCAACCCCCACGTTTAATCAAGCCATGTAAATTAAACAAGAACATTGGTGAGATGTTATTCGTTCCCCCCTACCGCTACTCAAACACCTGTACATATATATATACATATATGAATGTACACTACATATACTGTATATATATATATATATAGTCGACGGGACACTTCACCTGATGGTATTGCCCTATCAAATTATGGAGTACAATGCTACCACACTCCCACCTCACAATAACATCATCTTCTCACACACTCCATAGACTCTTATATACCGTAGACCTTCTTTCTTATATTCATTCATTCATTCATTCCTTCGCTTCTTCTATTTTTTCTGTGTTTTCCCTCCTAGCTGTCTCTCCCGTTCTTAAAATTCACTTCTTCTTGTTGTTCCCTTTCCTCTTTTATTCATTTGTGTATTCATTTCTTCGTTTATTTGTGTTTCTTCAGTGTTTGCTCCCCTCCCTTCGTTGTCTCTCCCGTTCTTCTAATTTATTTCGCCTGGTTCTCTTTCCTTCGTTCCTTCCTTCTTTTTCTTATTCTCTGTTTGCCCTCCTCGTTGTATCTCCCATTCATCTATCATATATAATTCACTTCTCCTTGTTCCCTTTTCTCCTTGTTTTCTCTTCTCTTCTCTTTCCTCCGTTCCTGCCTTTATTCAATTTTTTTCTTCTTTGTTTGCCCTCCTCGCTGTCTCATTCGTTTGTGTGTGTACCATTTTCATTATTTCTCCTTGTCCCATTTTCTCCTCTATTCCTTTCCTGTTTATCCTCTTCCTTGTTTTTTTTATCTCATCAATATTATTAAACTTTACTCCTTGCCCTTCCTCCTCTCTCTTTCTTCTGCCTTCTTTCTTTACTACCTATCTTCCTTGCCTCTTTCATATCCCTGGAATTTTGTTCATAATATAATCCTCTGTCACTTTCTTTGCTACTTACCTACCTTCCTTCCTTCCTTCCTTCCTACCTTCCTTCTTTTCTTTCCTTGTTTACCCTCCTGCTCATCTCTTTCACATCCATCCACTTTACTCTCATAGTTCCTTCTTGTCCCTTTCTCTCCTCTCCTTTCCTCCCTTCTTGGTCCACGTCTTCCTCCTCCCTCCTCCCTCCACACCTGAAAAAAAAATTCTCTCTTCATCTCTTCCTCTTCCTTTCCTCGGCCATTCATTTTCCACTCTCCGCTTCCCTCCCTCACTCACATACACCTTCCCTCCTTCCACCACGCACGCACTCTTTTCTTACCTCCTTCACCGCCTC